>JBBPBX010027299.1:24235-37387 GCA_038048925.1 Garcialebias charrua | reverse complement strand
TATACATATACATATATACATATATATATATATATATATATATATATATATATATATATATATACAGTGGTGGGCAACGCTAATCCAAAAATTAGTTCCGCTATTTCTAAAGCACTAATTAATTTATTTAGGTCCGCAATTTCAAAAGCACTAATGTCTTATGAAAATTAGGGGAAGCTAATTCTAATCCGCTAATTAAATTCAACAATTGGTAGCAGCAAGTTATGCAATATTTGCACTACACTGCCAACTAGCGGTGCATGAACTGTTATACAGTAAGTTGTTTGAGTTTCAGAGTATTTAGTTTGGTTCTCTTCAACAGGTTTGACAAGGACAAAATGTACCCATTCCAAAGTCTGTTAGCTAAACTGCAGACATATTTGGCTGTTTTTTTTTCTTCTTTTGTTACTTTTAGTACCACTAGATCGCATGTGTCAAACTCAAGGCCCGTGGGCCAAATCCGGCCTACCATAACCGTTTCTGTGGCTCTCTACACCCTAGAACTTCAAGATAACAGTTGTAAGCATGTTGCTCTCAGGTGATGGGTCCCCATCCCTACACTCCCTGGTCTCTCTGTTAATTGTCTTGCTTATCTCCTCCATTTTGTTGTCCAGGTGTTTGTGATTGTCATGCTGTGTGTTCATGTACCTGTATATAAAGTCAGGGATTTTTTAATTGATAAAGCTCTGTATATGTTGTATAACACAATCATTGTTCCACATTTAATCTATTGTATTGAGGTTTGGGGAAAAGCGTGCAAAACAATTACAAAGCCTGTTTTTATTTTACAAAAGAGAGCTGTAAGAGTAATCACCAGAAAACATTTCAGTCACCCATCAAACACCTTGTTTCTTCAGCTAAATTTATTGAAATTCCAGGAATTGGTAGAATATAGTATTTTATCAGTTATGTATAGGGCTCATAATAACACATTACCTTTAAATATCCAAAGAAATTTAGACAAAGTTATTACAATCTTAAAGGGACAGATATTCATCAAACCACAATTCAGAACCAGCTTAAAGGGACGGTCTACCTCAATTCAGGGAGTTGGATTGTGGAATGTTCTGGAGAGTGATGTTAAAAATGCAAATTCAATTCATTCATTCATTCAACCTTTATTTATACAGGCTAGCCTCGTTGAGTCACGGGGACTCATTTACAAGAGGGACCTGTCTCACTCACACCAAACAACCATCCACTCTCACACTCACACCTAGGGTCAATTTAGAGTCACCAATCAGCCTAACAAGCATGTTTTTTGGTCTGTGGGAGGAAACCGGAGTACCCGGAGGAAACCCACGCATGCACGGGGAGAACATGCAAACTCCACCCAGAAAGGCCCCGGACCGGGATTTGAACCGGCAACCTTCTCGCTGAGAGGCAGCAGCTCTACCAGTTGTGCCACCGTGCTGCCCAATGTATACATTTAAGAAAAAGGTCAAAAAGGACTTGCTCAAAAACTATATATGATGTAGCTTAGTGTGTTTGTGTATTACAGTTAGAAAAATTAAGTAGAGTTATTCATTTTGTGATGTAGTTTGAAGGTTATCATTGGTTGAACAAACTGTGAAATAAATAAGGGGCAGATATAATAAGATTTCATCTTCTTTCTGCTCCTTTCATTTTATCCTACTTGTATTCTTGTATCTGATGAAACTGTTTTGTATTGTTCTTTTAAAATGAATGAATAAACATCAAATCAAATCAACGGCCCAGTCAGAGTCCAGAACCTGAACCTGAAACCTTCAGAGAGCTGAGCAGAAACCTCAAAGAACTGAAGCAACAATGGAAAGAAGAGTGGGTCAGAACTCCTCCAGAACCAGGAGAGAGACTGATGAAGTCCTGCAGACTGATGAAGTCAGAGAACCACAGAGGGTTCTGCTGCTGAAGGAGGTTCTGTTGGGTCAGAGGCACAAGCTGAGGTTAAATTTTAATGATTTTAGAACTTGTTAAAGATCATCCATCCAGCTAACTGTCTATCCATCCATCCATTCAGCTAAAAGTCTATTCATCCTTGTATCTGATGAAACTGTTTTGTATTGTTCTTTTAAAATGAATGAATGAACATCAAATCAAATCAAAAATAAGTCTGTATCTCTGTGTTTATCATTGTCCTGCATTGTCTCCTGTTGCCTCTGTCTCCTGAGTTCCTTGTGATTCCCTGAGTATGTAAGTTTGCTGCCCTGCGGACGCCATTTTGAAGAGTCCTAATGGTGAACTACTTTTTTTAAATCCAGCAGATTTGACCATTTCGTGAAACTCTCAAGCTCAGAAAAACTTGTACTATAACGTCAGCTATGAAATATATTTTTTCTCAGCAAAGAAACAATTGTTTTACCGTGTTTTGTTGTAAAATCCTGGCTTCTTTGGCAGTCGCGGACGCCATTTTGAAGAGTGCTAATGTGGCGAACTTTTTTTAAAATCCAGACGCGTCACGTAGGCCGCTGAGAAACATCCACAAGTTCAGTTCACCCTCCATGTTAAAAAGTCTTCGTCTGACTCTTCGAAAACAAGCAATAAGGCTCCAGAGTAACACACTGGCTGCTAACTGCTATAGAGAGAGCACACACCAAGAGACTGAGGGGGACGCTTTTTTGTGACGGACCACATCCGGCGCTGCTCGTAAATACGTTATTTCGTTTTTACTGATAGATAATTAGTTATTAGCGGTACTGCATTTTAAATAAAAATAGCACAAACCCGCTTATGAATTATAAAACTTAGTCAATCCGCTGTAAAGCTAACAGATTATTTAGCTACGCTAAAAGCGGATTAGCGCAATAGCGCTACCTAGCGGTCGGAGGCCCACCACTGATATATATATATATATATATATATATATATATATATATATATATATATATATATATTATACATAAATTATTTTGATATTTTTTATTTTGAAGCCGATTTACGCAGTTTTCGGTTTCCCGTTTTGCTAGCTGTGGAGGCTACAGCTGCCTGTACTCTCTAAAAAAGCTAAGCCTGGTCCTCTGGACATTCAAAAAACAAAACAAAACTTGTTGGAACAAGCTGGACAGGCAGAAACAGGTAGCAGCTGTGGAAAAGTAGCTGTTTTATGGACGGCGGTTTTACAGCGTAAACGAATGGAGAATCCGGAGGAGGGAGGGAGAAACGGAGGAAATGTCACATTTCATGCTCCCTGCCTTGTCTGCCTGTTCATCAGTTTCCTGTTCAGTCACTCTGCCACACCCACCTGCCTGCAGCTGCAATCAAGCTCATGAGTTCCACCTGTTGTCTGTCCCATATAAAGCTCTTCTCCCTCACCAAGTCTCTGCCAGATTGTCGAACACTTTCAGTCAGTAGATGTCCAGCGCCTTGTCCAAGCTCTCACCTGATCTCCTGTTCATGACCTCACGCCTGTCTCCTGGTTTTACTGGCCTGCTCGCTCCTTGCCTGGTTTGCTCTGCTTTTCTGATTCCTGGATCACGACCCTGTTTCTACCCACCGGACCTTGAGTAAGGATTACCCTCAGGACCTGTTTGTTCAACCTCTGCCTCTTCGTGTTTTGACCCTGTTTCCTTCTGGACCATGATCTAAGCCTGTCTCCCAGTTGAAGCAAGCTCTCTGTATTAAAGGCCTCTCTCGCCAACTTGCCCACCACCTCAGGTAACTTCTCAATTCTCTGCATTAAAGGCCTCTCTCGTCAACTTGCCCACCACCTCAGGTAACTTCTCAATTCTCTGCATTAAAGGCCTCTCTCACCAACTTGCCCACCACCTCAGGTATCCTCACAATTCTCTGCATTAAAGGCCTCTCTCGCCAACCTGCCCACCACCTCAGTTAACCTCATTTTCTGGTCTGGAGGTTCCTCACTAACTACTGGCTGACCTGTAACACCCAAGAAGATTGGTCCTTTGAGAAGCTCTTGACTGCTACCTATTACTCCATCCTAATAAAATCTGTGAACTTTCTCTGTGTCTGGTTGTATTTCAGAATCCAAACCTCTGATTCGTGACAGTACAATCTGGCCATAATGGATTCTTCACAGACACACGAGTGGCGTTCTGGTGTGGAGGGGGCAATTTCTAAGTTAGAGGTTAATGTGCATGAGATGATGGGCATGCTTCAAGAATTGTCTAAAACATCTGACCCACAGGTTCCTCCTCCAGCCTCTCCAGCTCTTTATCATGCTTCTCCTATGCATGAACCTCGCCTACCACCACCGGAGGTTTTTAAAGGAGAGCCGGACCAGTGTCGATCATTCCTTACCAGTGATGTCAGTAACGCGTTACAAAGTAACGCGTTACTCTGGTCGGACCACTTTTTTCAGTAACTAGTAATCTAACGCGTTGCTTTTCAAACTGCAGTAATCAGATTAAAGTTATTTTCTCCAAATTATTGTGCGTTACTTAGTTATTTGTCATTTTCTGTAGTACTGTAAATAATTTAATTTTATTTCGCCAATGCGTCTCGGGGGGAGCGATAAAAAAAAGACAGGAGTGACGTCAGTCTATGCGACCGCCCGGTGTCTTGTAGCACACGTTAGCATTAAGCTAGGTTTAGCATCTCGCTGCGGTCTCCTGTTTGTTTGGGAACGTTGTGACTTGTTAAAAACACGAGCGCACATCCAAAACGGTGTGTGGACTTTGTTTCACGGAGACTGGATCTGCAGCAGACAACACGTCTAACTTGAACGGACTTAACGACGTGATCCGAACGTGAACGAGGAGCAGCTTGTAAACACTGCTAACAGAGCAGCAGCAGCAGCAACAGCCTTCAGGTTGGTCAGATCAGTCAATAACACAAACTGTAGGACATTTTAAAGCTCTGGATCTACGTCTGAAATGTTGTTGTTGCTGTGCAGGCTTTAAATTAACTGAGCGTCTCTAAAACGTCTTCCATCACGTCCATCATCATGTCAACACCAGCCAAAAAGTTAATCACTTTATGAAAAAACTGATGTCAACAAGTCCTGGAGCTGAATAAATCCCTGCCCTGATGATGACCGAGAGATCCAACCACAAGAAGAGGTATTGTTCTTTTATTAATAATTAACCTTTTTAATTTAAAATGATAATCTTATTAACTATTTTTATTTTTTTTACCTGTTTGTGTTATTTCCAGTCTGAGACAGAGGAAGCAGCTGTCTTTTTCCTCTTGAGGGACATCCACCTGCAGCTAAGAAGCGTGTGATGATGACCCTGATGCATGCTCAATAATCCAGGTAGAAAAATCTAAAAATGCTAAGTCTGGTCCTCTGGACATTCAAAAAACAAAACAGAACAAAAAAAATTGTAGAAACGTTTTATCTTTTGTCCAAAAGACTTCCTCAGTCTGAGATGCTGTATTCATCTCAATCTTATAAATACTGTAGCACCCTCTCACAGTGGATGAACCAGTTTGCTGCTGACAGCTGAAACCAGCTGCTCACGGACCATCAGCCTAACAATGGATAGTTAGCAGCACCCTGATGGTTGTTTGCTATTCACAGAGGGCTGAGTGATACTAGCAATAACAGCATTGTAAGAGGGGGACAGTTGAACCCAGAGGCCTCCACCCCTGTTTAATGATGGATGGTTTCTTTTCACAAAGATGGCCTCCTTTA
The DNA here is from genome assembly GCA_038048925.1 of Garcialebias charrua. NCBI lineage: Eukaryota > Metazoa > Chordata > Actinopteri > Cyprinodontiformes > Rivulidae > Garcialebias > Garcialebias charrua. Next base: position 31,815 of record JBBPBX010027299.1, on the reverse strand, counting down.
CTCCTCTCTCAAACCATCGTTCCTCTCTATCAAGGATGTGAACATCTTCATCCCTGAAAGAGTGACCGCTGGCCTGGAGATGAGTGTAGACCACAGAGTCCTGACCTGATGATGTTGATCTTCTGTGCTGGACCATCCTTTTGGCCAGTGGCTCATGCTTTTATTTATTTTCATACAAACGTATTGTTTACTTGACACATTTTCAAAATAAACATTTTATAAGTCTTTTTTGTAAAAATATTATTTGTTTAGTGAAGTCAAGAAAGACTACTGTATTTTGTTTTTTGAATATTTATTAGTAATTATTTTATTAAAACATTTAAATTTTTTATGTATTGTGACAGAGGGTTCTTGTCAGCGGCTGCTGAAAGTAACTAATAAAGTAACTTAGTAATCTAACTTAGTTACTTTCCAAATCAAGTAATCAGTAACTTAACTAAGTTACTTTTCCCAAGGACTATTCAGTAACTTAACTAAGTTACTTTTTCAATGTAACTATGCCATCACTGTTCCTTACGCAATGTGAGATCCATTTTCAACTTCAACCCTCTTCATTTCCTTCAGAACGATCCAAGGTTGCTTATGTCATCTCTCTTCTCTCTGGTAAGGCCAAGTTGTGGGGTACTGCTGAATGGCAGCGGGACTCAATTTTTGTTACGCATTCAGAGATTTTGCAAGAACTCACCCGTGTTTTTGATCCAGTCTTGCCAGACAGAGAGGCTGCAAGAAGATTGTTCTCCCTGAAACAAGGGAAAAGAAGGGTTACTGATTTCATGATTGAATTCCACACAGTTGCTGCAGATAGTCACTGGAATGAGGAGGCATTAACTGATGCCTTCTTTCAAGGACTTAGTGAGGAGATAAAGGACGAGCTCGCCACCAGAGACCGTCCAGAGTCTCTCAAGAAGATGGAGGACCTAGCTACTCGTATTGATCTTTGTCGCATTGAGAGAAAGCGAGAGAGGAGAGGCAGAGTGGAAACACCTTCTCAATCCTGGGGTGAGTCTAGAACCACTGCAACCCACAGTTCTTCTCCCACTTTGTCGAATCCCCAGCAGCCTGAGGACCCTATGCAGTTGGGCAGGATTTGCCTCACCCAGGAGGAGAGAGAGAGGAGGAGGAGGAATAATCTATGTTTTTACTGTGGAGGGGATGGACACACTGTTTCCACATGCCCATTAAAAGGACGGACTCAGTAGGGGAGAGGAGAGTCCTACTGAGTCATATTGGAGACCCCAAGATCTCCTCACCTTTCACGTTGTCTGCAGAGATCAAGTCCAAAGGTAAAAAACATCCTGTGTCGGTGTTTGTTGACTCTGGTGCTGATACAGTTTTCATGGATCTGAAGTTTGCTCAGTCTCATGGTATAACTGTTGTTTCTTCACCTAGGGACCACAAAGTGATGGCCGTAGACGGACATGTGCTTCACCAGTCCAGCCAAGAGACTGAACCTGTTGTTTTGTCCCTAGGTGGCAATCACCATGAAACAATAAAGTTCCTAATAATCCATTCTCCTCAGCTACCAGTTATTTTAGGAGCCTCCTGGCTTACTTCACATAATCCACATATTGATTGGGTAAGAAGGGAGATTGTTGGATGGTCTGAGAAGTGTCTGTCATCCTGTCTTTTTGAGGCTGTCTCTCCCACCATCAGTTGTGACGTTATTAAAGAGACTTATCCTGATCTTTCAAGGGTTCCTACTGAGTATCATGATCTTAAAGAGGTATTTAACAAAGTCAAGGCCACTTCGTTACCTCCCCATAGGCCCTATGATTGCGGCATTGACTTACTCCCTGGTACCACACCCCCTAGAGGTCGTTTGTACTCACTGTCTGCTCCAGAAAATCAGGCCATGTAACAGTATATTCAGGACTCACTCCAAGCTGGTATCATTAGACCATCTTCATCCCCCGCTGGTGCCGGTTTCTTTTTTGTGGGTAAAAAAGACGGTTCACTCAGACCATGTATTGACTACAGAGGTCTTAATAAAATCACTATCAAGAACAAGTACCCTTTACCTTTAATGGCCTCAGCTTTTGACCTCATTCAGGGGTCCACTATTTTTACTAAACTGGACCTAAGAAACGCTTATCACCTTGTCCGTATCAGAGAGAGAGATGAGTGGAAAACTGCTTTTAATACCCCTAATGGGCATTATGAGTATCTGGTAATGCCTTTTGGATTAACCAATGCCCCTGCAGTGTTCCAGGCCCTAGTCAACGATGTTCTTAGGGATATGGTCAACCAATTCGTATTTGTCTATTTAGACGACATCTTAATATTTTCCAAGGACCTGTCTTCTCACAGGAGACATGTAAGATCCGTCCTTCTTAGACTCCTACAAAATAACCTCTTTGTCAAAGCAGAAAAGTGCGAGTTTCATCAAACCACCACCTCTTTTCTGGGCTTTATCATCTCACCCAATCTGGTGTCCATGGACCCTTCCAAGATCTCTGCAGTCAAAGACTGGCCCATCCCTAAGGATAGAAGGCAGCTACAGAGGTTCCTGGGTTTTGCTAATTTTTATCGCAAATTCATCCGGAACTACAGTCAGGTCTCTGCTCCTCTGCATGCTCTCACTTCAGTCAAAACAAGGTTTCTGTGGAATGACAAGGCAGAGACTGCCTTTTCCAGGCTTAAGACACTTTTTGTGTCTGCCCCTGTTCTTCGTTCCCCCGATCCAGACAGACAGTTCATTGTGGAGGTGGACGCCTCTAATACTGGAGTTGGTGCAGTCCTCAGTCAACGTTTTTCTGATGAGAAGATCCATCCGTGTGCCTTTTTTTCTAGGAGTCTGTCCAGTGCTGAGCGCAACTACGATGTGGGGGAGCGAGAGCTTCTGGCCGTCAAGATGGCTCTGGAGGAATGGAGACACTGGCTGGAAGGGGCTAAAGAACCGTTTATGGTCTGGACTGATCACAAGAATTTGGAATATTTAAAGACGGCCAAGAGACTGAACCCCAGGCAAGCTAGATGGGCCTTGTTTTTCTCCCAGTTTGACTTTTTCCTCTCTTACAGACCTGGATCTAGGAACATTAAACCAGATGCCCTCTCAAGGATCCAGGACAGGTCTGAGGAGGAGCAGGCTAGCAGAGAGGATGAGTTTATTCTCCCAGTAAAGGTGCAACTTGCAATTACTCAACTAGAGAAGGAGGTCAGGGAAACCCACCGTGATCATCCACCACCAGCCAACTGCCCCCAAGATCGTCTGTTCGTCCCGGATCATCTCGTGACGAAGGTACTCAGTCTCTGCCATAAATCTCGACTGTTTTGTCATCCAGGCATCAACAAGACTTTGGCTACAGTGAGAGCCCAGTTTTGGTGGAAGAGCTTGGTCAAAGATGTCACGGAGTTCGTGTCTTCTTGCCACCAGTGTACCCGGGCCAAGACCTCTCGACGACCACCTGCTGGATATCTGCGACCCCTTCCCGTTCCTTCTCGGCCCTGGTCCCATATATTTATGGACTTCATTTCTGGCTTACCTTCGTCCTCTGGTAATACTGTTATCCTCACTATTGTGGACAGATTTTCTAAGATGGTTCACCTTATCCCTTTAAAGAAACTCTCATCTGCTAAAGAACTTAGTGAGGTCCTGGTCCGAGAGGTCTTCCGTCTCCATGGTTTGCCTTCTGATATTGTCTCGGATCGTGGCCCTCAGTTCGTTTCCCGTTCTGGAGGGAGTTCTGTGACCTTTTGGGTATTTCTGTCAGCCTGTCTTCTGGTTTTCATCCACAGACGGATGGACAGTCTGAGAGGGCTAACCAGGAAGTTGAGACCAAGTTACGCATCCTTTGCGAAGACGATCCAACCAGATGGTCTACCAGTCTTCCTTGGGTCGAACATGCTTTGAACTCTTTACCCTCTTCTGCCACTGGTTTGTCTCCCTTTTATACAGTCTATGGGTTCCAGCCCCCTTTGTTTTCCATCCAAGAGAGAGCAGCCAGGGTCCCCTCTGCATACGCTGCTGCCCACAGATGCCAGCGCATCTGGAGAAGAGCCAGGAAGGCCCTCCTCAGGAAGTCAACAGTGTACTCGAGGGCTGCCAACCGTCATCGTACCGTTGCTCCAACGTACCTAGTGGGACAAAGGGTCTGGCTGTCCACTAAGGATCTTCCCCTTCACGTGGAGAACCGCAAGCTGGCACCTCGCTTTGTGGGCCCATTTCCTGTTTCTAAGCTAATTAATCCGGTGGCAGTACGTCTTCGACTTCCTCGCTCAATGAGAATTCACCCCACTTTTCATGTGTCCCGGATTAAGCCCCTGGTTCGTTCCCGGTTTGGGCCCTCCTCTAGGCCCCCTCCTCCCGCCCGGATCATTGATGGTTCTCCTGCCTACACGGTGAAGAGGCTTCTTCGCTCCAGACGCTGGGGTCGGGGTTTTCACTATTTGGTGGACTGGGAGGGATATGGTCCGGAGGAACATTCCTGGGTTCCTGCTCGACACATCCTGGATAAGTCTCTGATTGCGGCCTTCCATCGTTCCCACCCGGACCAGCCTGGAGGTCCGTCAGGGGCCGGACCTTGAGATGGGGGCTCTGTCACATTTCATGCTCCCTGCCTTGTCTGCCTGTTCATCAGTTTCCTGTTCAGTCACTCTGCCACACCCACCTGCCTGCAGCTGCAATCAAGCTCATGAGTTCCACCTGTTGTCTGTCCCATATAAGCTCTTCTCCCTCACCAAGTCTCTGCCAGATTGTCGAACACTTTCAGTCAGTAGATGTCCAGCGCCTTGTCCAAGCTCTCACCTGATCTCCTGTTCATGACCTCACGCCTGTCTCCTGGTTTTACTGGCCTGCTCGCTCCTTGCCTGGTTTGCTCTGCTTTTCTGATTCCTGGATCACGACCCTGTTTCTACCCACCGGACCTTGAGTAAGGATTACCCTCAGGACCTGTTTGTTCAACCTCTGCCTCTTCGTGTTTTGACCCTGTTTCCTTCTGGACCATGATCTAAGCCTGTCTCCCAGTTGAAGCAAGCTCTCTGCATTAAAGGCCTCTCTCGCCAACTTGCCCACCACCTCAGGTAACTTCTCAATTCTCTGCATTAAAGGCCTCTCTCTCGCCAACTTGCCCACCATCTCAGGTAGCTTCTCAATTCTCTGCATTAAAGGCCTCTCTCACCAACTTGCCCACCACCTCAGGTATCCTCACAATTCTCTGCATTAAAGGCCTCTCTCGCCAACCTGCCCACCACCTCAGTTAACCTCATTTTCTGGTCTGGAGGTTCCTCACTAACTACTGGCTGACCTGTAACACCCAAGAAGATTGGTCCTTTGAGAAGCTCTTGACTGCTACCTATTACTCCATCCTAATAAAATCTGTGAACTTTCTCTGTGTCTGGTTGTATTTCAGAATCCAAACCTCTGATTCATGACAGGAAATGGCTTCACCAGCATTCCAGAGTAGGAAATTAACTTTTTTCCCTTCATTACGGCTCTCAAATGTACCGTATTTGTCGGCGTATAACACACAGTTTTTTTACTCATTTGAATATCCTGCGGATTATATGCCGAAGCCTGTTATTTATTGATTTTTCCCCATATTTTTAGACCCATTTTTGGCTCTGATATCGCCGTTTTTCATTTTGGCCAAAAAATTGTGCAATACCACTTTTGTCCACTAGGGGGACATTTCCAGAGAGTACACCGACTGTTTCTAGCTTATGTTTCCGAAAAAAGCCTCCTCTGCTCGGACTGAATGTCGCTGCCCGGCTTCCTGCTCTGGAGGTAGCTGCCATTAGCTGTGAGGTTAGCAGTTTTTTTTAGCAGGATGAATAAATGTGCATAAACCACACCGCGGATTTTCTTGAAACTTACAGAGCGTAATTATTTGGTGGTAGTTTACAAACTGTTAGCTGCAGAAGATATTTAGAGCTATAAAAAAATTGCTCTTTTATCTGTTAGCAGTTAGCTAACGTGAACAGATACCTACTGTTTAGATAAACAGCTCTTAACACTCGACAGATATTTTTTAGGCTTACAGAGTGTAATTATATGGGTTTAATTTACACACTGTTAGCTGTATAAGACATTTGAGATAAAATTCGATTTATTTATAATTTATTTTCGTAGCGCCCGAGACTGGAAGAAGTCAAACCAAAACAACTTAAATTTAGCAGATTTGACCATTTTGTGAATTGATTAAAGAACGGTTAAGCTCAGGAACCCTTGTGCTATAATGTCAGCTAAGAAATATATTTTTTCTTAGCAAAGAAATAATAGTTTTTACCGTGTTATCTTGTAAAGTCCTTCCATGCTGGCTCGCTTCTGTGGCCGCCATTTTCAGCAGGGCAAATGAGGCGCTGACGCGTCGCGTAGCGGTGACGCACAATAGATGCGGCTTATAGGGCGAAGCGTGTTATTTATGGATTTTTCCAATTTCTTGACAATAATTGGACAAAGCGGGTTATGCACAGAAGCGTGTTAAACGCCGACAAATACGGTACGTGTTTTTTATAATTACGTAGGGTACTGTGTTAGGATAGGCTAAGTCTGTACATATAAGGTGCAGTTTGGACGCATGTTTTGAGTTACGTCAAAATTCGCTTTACAACGCCACGTAGGAACGGATCTACATCGTAACTCGATAACTACCTGTATACATATATGTACTGTACTGTGTATACATGATGTCATCAGTACGTTGCTGTTTTCTGTGCTGAGGTCATTTTTTTGCAACTTTCATACTTTGTCCTGTAGGACACTGTGGAAGATTTGATTTTATTTTTTTTTTACACCTCCCTCCCCCTCTTTTTCCTTTTCTGATAATAAGGCTGCACCTCCTGAGGCCGGCAGCTTCAGTCAACTCTGTCTCCCCATGTCAGTTTTTGTTTATGATGTTCTTGGACGGGCTGTACACTGAAAATGTACTTTCGTTGATCTTCGGTGCAATGACAATACAGTACTGTATCTTTATCCGCTTCTTCCTTTTTGGGTCACAGAGGCACAGGGGTCCATATCCAGCTATTACTGTGTGAGAGGCAGGGGACACCCTGGAAAGGTCTCCAGTCCATCACAGGGACACATAGACACAAACAAGACAACAACCATTCCCTCTCTCACTCACACCTAGGGGCAACATAGTTACCATTCAGCCTAATTTGCACTTTTTGTACCTGAAAAAAATAAAATAATCCACACATGCATGGAGAGAACATGCAAACTTCACCCAGCCACGATTCAGTCCAGCGACCTTGCTGAGAGGCAACAGTTCTTCCAACTGTGACACTGTGCCGCCATATATATATATATATATATATATATATATATATATATATATATATATATATATATATATATATATATATATATATATATATATATATATATATATATATATATATATATATATATATATATATATATATATATATTGTATATATATATATATATATATATATATATATATATATATATATATTATATATATATATATATATATATATATATATATATATATATATATATATATATATATATATATATATATATATATATATATATATATATATATATATATATATATATATATATATATATATATATATATATATATATATATATATACAGGTAGTCCCCGACTTAC
>JBBPBX010027299.1:0-23416 GCA_038048925.1 Garcialebias charrua | reverse complement strand
ATATGTATATATATGTATATATATATATATATATGTATATATATATGTATATATATATGTATATATATGTATGTGTATGTGTATATATATGTGTATATATATGTGTATATGTATATGTATGTGTATATATATATATATAATTCTTTATTCATTTCATAACCTAAAAAACAAATTAATTATATTGTACAACAATTATATTTACAACAATTATATGTATATATATATGTGTGTGTGTGTGTGTGTGTGTGTGTGTGTGTGTGTGTGTGTGTATATACTGTACAGTATATATACCCAAAATACCTCTGAGTTTGGTTTCAATCACACCTCGAGCTGTGAGAGAACCTTCACACTTGTGAGTCCATCAACAAACTGATGAAGACAAAGAAATTTTCTGATTCATTTTAAATGTTGATGGTCATTTCTACTCTAAAAACAACTTGTTTTTGTTCAAAAAGCATTTTTTCAAATTAAAGAAACAGCATTTTCTGCAAAAAATGCAGTGTGAACAATGAAGCTGGGTTGTTAATGCTATTAAAAAAGCAGCAGACTACCTAGAAAAAGAAAAACACTAACAACTAAATTCAGCAAAACACTAGCAAAAAGCTAAATAGCACAACATTAGCTAGAGGAAGCAAAACACTAGCAAACACCAAAAGTTGCCAAACATTTAGTTAGTTACCCATTAAAAGTATCAAAATGGTAACTAAACTTAAAAAAAATCAAGATGCTTGGTAAACGCTAGCTAAAAGTAGAATTGCAACTAAAGCTAAAAATAGTGAGATGCTTAGTAAAAGTAGTCAAATGGTAGCTAAACTTAAAAGTATCAAGATACTTGACAAGTAGCAAAAAGCTAGATAAAAGTAGCAGAATTGCAGCTAAAGCTAAAAGTGGTGAAATGCTTGCTAAAAGTAGCAAATGGTAAGCAAAACCATTTCTAAATGTAGCAAAAAGTTTCCTAAACATAGCAAAAGATTACTTAAAACCTAAAAATAGGAAATGGTGGCTAAAGATGAAAGTATCAACTTTGTAGCTAAATATAATAAAAGTAGCAGCTTAAGCTCCAAGTGGCAAAATGCTTGCTAAAGTAGAATGGTATAGCTAAAAGCAGCAAGATTGGTAAAAGTAGCAAAAAGCTAGCTAAAAGTAGCAGAATTGTAGATTTTTATTTATCCAGGTAGTCTCATTGAGTCAAGAGAGCTAATTTTCAAGAGAGACCTGTTTAGGGAGCAGATGGTGGGGGTTAAGGGCCTTGCACAGGGCCCCAGAGTGGGGCAAATGAGGGTGGAGGCAGGTGTGGGTGTTTCACCTTTTCACCCACATTTTTTGATGTTGTTGGTACCTGGGCTTGAACCGGCAATCTTCCGATCACAGGCCCACCACCGTCTCTAACCACTGCGCCACCACTCCCCACCAAAAAATTCCAAACATGCATGAAGCTATAAAGCTGGAGAATACTAATACATAAAGATAAAGCTAAAAGTGGTGAAATGCTTGCTAAAAGTAGCAAAATGGTAGCTTAAACTAAAGGCAAAACAATTTCTAAATGTAGCAAAAAGTTTCTAGATTACAGTACTTAAAAGCTAAAAGTAGGAAATGGTGGCCAAAGATGAAAGTATCAACTTTGTAGCTAAATATAAAAGTAGCAGCTTAAGCGCCAAGTGCAAAATACTTGCTAAAGCAGAATGGTAGCTAAAGCTAAAAGTAGCAAAAGGCTAACTAAAAGGTAAAAACTGTATTTTAAAAAAATTGCTCCAAGAAGCAAAGCATCTGCTAAAAACTAAAAACACCAAAGGTAGCAAAACCCTAGCAAAAGGGAAGTGAAACGCTAAAGTAGATGAAGACAGAGCGTGCTTAGCTGCTGCTAGAGATTCTTGTAGTATAAATTCATCTAAAAGTACTATTACTTCTAAATACTGTTAACTCACAAATACATTTTTTTTTGTTTTTGTGAAACCTTCTCTTAGAAACAAGGTGAGTAAATCCTGTCAAGAACTGAAGCCTCTCATCACACCATGAAGTCAACGAGACCCAAACGCCGTAATCTGGATTGAACATTCAGAGTACACAAATTCGGCCACACTTCATACATTCTTGTAGTATAAATAAATCTAGAAGTACTATTACTTCTAAATACTGTTAACTCACAAATACATTTCTTTTTTTGTTTTTGTGAAACCTTCTCTTCGAAACAAGGTGAGTAAATCCTGTCAAGAACTGAAGCCTCTCATCACACCATGAAGTCAATGAGACCCAAACGCCGTAATCTGGATTAAACATTCACGGAGTACACAAAGTGGGCCACACCTCATACATTCTTGTAGTATAAATAAATCTAGAAGTACTATTACTTCTAAATACTGTTAACTCACAAATACATTTCTTTTTTTGTTTTTGTGAAACCTTCTCTTAGAAACAAGGTGAGTAAATCCTGTCAAGAACTGAAGCCTCTCATCACACCATGAAGTCAACGAGACCCAAACGCCGTAATCTGGATTGAACATTCAGAGTACACAAATTCGGCCACACTTCATACATTCTTGTAGTATACTGTAAATAAATCTAGAAGTACTATTACTTCTAAATACTGTTAACTCACAAATACATTTCTTTTTTTGATTTTGTGAAACCTTCTCTTAGAAACAAGGTGAGTAAATCCTGTCAAGAACTGAAGCCTCTCATCACACCATGAAGTCAATGAGACCCAAACGCCGTAATCTGGATTAAACATTCACGGAGTACAGTGGGCCACACCTCATACATTCTTGTAGTATAAATAAATCTAGAAGTACTATTACTTCTAAATACTGTTAACTCACAAATACATTTCTTTTTTTGTTTTTGTGAAACCTTCTCTTAGAAACAAGGTGAGTAAATCCTGTCAAGAACTGAAGCCTCTCATCACACCATGAAGTCAATGAGACCCAAACGCCGTAATCTGGATTTCTTAGTTAGTTCTAGATGTTATTACTGTTTTTCTCTTTCATTTGTTGTTGGATGTAACTGGGACCTCGTGTACATAATCTCGTTTTCATCACATGTACCACATGCGGTGCAAATGACAATAAAGACTCTCTGACTCTGACTCTGACTCTAAACATTCAGAGTACACAAAGTCGGCCACACTTCATACATTCTTGTAGTATAAATAAATCTAGAAGTACTATTACTTCTAAATACTGTTAACTCACAAATACATTTCTTTTTTGTTTTTGTGAAACCTTCTCTTAGAAACAAGGTGAGTAAATCCTGTCAAGAACTGAAGCCTCTCATCACACCATGAAGTCAACGAGACCCAAACGCCGTAATCTGGATTGAACATTCAGAGTACACAAAGTGGGCCATTATAGTATTCTCCAGCTGCATGACTCCTGCTGTGACTCACTGCAGCCTGGATGTGTAACGATATCCTGATGTGAGGCCGACTACCGGGAGGTGAACACACTTTTTATCGATCACCCATGCCATTAGTGAATTCCCATTATCAGCCGGTTTATAATCCATGTACAAACACACTTTAATGGCCTTTCTGTGAGAGCAAGGCCTCGGTCTGAATGCAGGACATGTGAACGAACCACACAAAGACAGAGGATGAAACAGCTGTGGAGCATTGCAGAGGTGTGGTGGTGGGGGGTCCTCCAGGCAGCACCTGTTAGCTGCAAACTGAGCAGGATGGGATGACAGAGCAGCTAAACGGTTTGCAAGCGAGCACAAGCGCGTCACGTACTTCTTATTGAGAAGAAATGTCCGGCAGCTCAGTTAGTTGATCCCTTTGGCACAGAACATCAGGTCCTCTCCAACACAAGCAGGATCCTAGAGTCCAGCGGGGTGGGACATTACAAAAGCTGCCTGCTCATCTTGAGTATCTCTCGTCATCCCTCATTATCCCATCAGGATCCTGGCCGGCTCTCACTCCCTGGTCCCTCAGATTATGGCTGCATTCCAGAGATCCGTGCAGAGGAGCAGGAGGTTTGTCACGGTCCCCCCTCGGAGGGGTGCAGGAATCCGCCCAGAAAGACAGTCTTCTCCGAGCTCCCAGCAAACATCCTCGAAGCCCCTCAGTGCACCCCCCTGCTGCCGGCCCTGCCAGGCGTCTGGACTCAAAGCGCTCCGAGCATCACTGCAGCTGCTGGTGCGAGTCCTGGTGCCGGGGAGCGCGTCTGTGTGCGCGCACGCTGCTCTGGGATGATGCAGGGCGTTGCTGCATGCGAGGATGCTAGAGGAGGAGGAGGAGGAGGACTGTTTGGGTTTTCATCCTCTCTTCCTCATCCAGACTTCAGGGGGTGGAGAAAAGGAACATCAACCGAGAGTCATCAATAAAAAAAGAGACGCTCATCCAGTGTCTGTGATGGAGAATTGTTTATTTTAGCCTTAATAACAATAATGTTAATGATTCAATTAAACAATTAAAGCACATCTTATTATTGAAATTTGTCACACAGGATCAACACGTCTGTCTCCATGGATGCTGTCAGCCTGAGCAAATGAGGAAGTGTGTGTGTGTGTGTGTGTGTGTGTTGTCTCCATGGATGCTGTCAGCCTGAGCAAATGAGGAAGTGTGTGTGTGTGTGTGTGTGTGTGTTGGTCCCTCTGTCCCTTTAAAGGCCGCACCTGCGCAGCTGCTGATGCTGCAGTGCCCGGGTTATTTTCGGTAAAGGGGTTACTCGCGTTCAAACAGAGCCCTGGATGACTTACATCACCCCCTGAGAGGGAACCAGAACCAGAACCAGTTTGAGGCCCGCTCGCACCTGCCTCGTAATCTGGGTGATTTGAAATCTCAGTCTCAGGAGGATTTACAGAAACACCCATCCAAAAAAATAATTATCCCGCATGCTGCTGATGTCACGAGCCTCACGGTTAGACATGAGATGTCTCTGACTTCACAGTTTGAAAAGTTCAGGAATAGAGATGAGTCGCTTAAAGACCCAGAAGACCGGATAGTTTCAGTCAGGAAATGTTATGAACAATAAATATCTTACTTGCTGTAGAGTTCTTTGAACAGCTTCAGTTCAAGGAAGTAGAGGTCGCAATCATTAAAACAACTTCAACATATTTTGTCTTCCTGATGAGCAGAAATATCAGGATGGATATGTCAAGCTGCACCGGAAGTGCCAAGGCTAGTTGCTGCTGCTATTTGTGTTCACAAGCAGCCGCTGAGGTTACTGTATTGTTGTTTTAATGGTGAAATCGATGTTTTCACAGCAGTTGTTTTACTGTAAATTTGTTGGTTGTCACTGTAAAATCTTCTTTCATCTTAATACAGGTACCGGTAGTCCTCGAGTTACGACGGAGATCCGTACTACGTCGTAACTCGAATTTCGACATAACTCAAAACATACGTCCAAACTGCACCTTATACGTACAGTACTGTATTTTACCAAGCACTAAGCCTATCCTAACACAGTACCCTATATAATTATCAAAAAAACACACATGCATTTGAGAGCCATAATGAAGGGGAAAAAATACTTAATTTCCTACTGGGATGCTGTGGTGAAGCCTTTTCCTCCATTCCTCCCTCCCTCCTCCAGATTCTGCATTCGTTTACGTTGTAAAACAGCCGTCCATAAAACAGCTACTTTTCCACATCTGCTACCTGTCCAGCTTGCTCCAACAAGTTTTGTTTTGTTTGTTTTTGAATGTCCAGAGTGTCACGATATGGTGCGAGGTGAGGGATGAGTCCCGTGGTGCAGACAGGCAGACTTCAGAGGCAAGAGTAAAATCAAAATACTTTAATAAGTGGAAAACAAAACAACTGACGTGGCAGTTACAAAACAATACGGACGCTCTAACTGAGGCTGGAATACTAACACTGAAACATGTAAACGAGATGTACTCACAGACCAGGAGCTGGGGAACGACACACCAGGGTAACAGGGACAATGACCCGACAATGAGACACACACGACTGCTGACTGATATACACGGCTTAATTAACGATGAACACAAAACACCTGAGACGCTGAGCTGACAGACCAACAGAGGAACAGACAGGATGTAAGGAGGGGACGGAGCCAATCCTTACAGTACCCCCCCTCAAAGACGCCCCCTGGCGTCCCAAAAGAACACCCCCCAAAAAATAGGGCGGGCAGAGGGAGGAACCGCAAGGACGGCGGGCACGAGAAAACAAGGACAGGGGACAAAACACAAGGACAACAAACCAAAAACCGACAGGAACAGGGCCTGGGACAAAAGCTAAACACAAAAACAAAACTAGAACACTAACGAGCGCCCAAACAACGAGGCCAAGACGTCGACCTCGGGCAAGGACCCCTCAGGTGGACGACCAGGAGACCGTCCATCGCGTAGGACCCCATCAGGTGGGCGACCTGGGGGCCGTCCATCGAGCAGGAGCTTCCGTCGATGACGAGGCCTCAGGACAGACGAAGACGAGGGTGGGACCCTCCAGGGCCCACCCAGAACAGGAGCCCCCTCATGCGGCGCAGCGGCGCCAAGCGTAGAGACGTCTCTGGGTGTTGAGACGTCAGACGTAGAGACGTCTCCGGGCGTTGAGTCGTCAGACGTAGAGACGTCTACGGACGTAGAGACGTCTACGGGCGGCGTTGAGACGACGAGCGTTGAGACCTCGAGCGTGGAGACCTCGAGCGTGGAGACCTCGAGCGTGGAGACCTCGAGCGTGGAGACCTCGAGCGTGGAGACCTCGAGAACCCACCCGGAGCAAGAAACGTGAGAGGCTCTCTCCTGAGAACCCTCCGGACAGCAGTAGACGTGGGAGGCGTCCTCCAGGACCCTCCCGGTACGGGCAACGACGTGAAAGGCGCTCTCCCGAGACCCCTCTGGACAGCAGTAGATATGGGTGGCACCCTCCAGGGCACACCCAGAACAGGTAACGTGAGGGGCTCTCTCCTGAGACCCCTCTGGACAGCAGTAGAAGTGGGAGATGTCCTCCAGGACCCTCCCGGTACGGGCAATGACGTGAGGGGCTCTCTCCCGAGACCCCTCTGGACAGCAGTAGATATGGGTGGCACCCTCCAGGGCCCACCCAGAACAGATAACGTGAGTCGGGATGACCTCAAACGTAGTGCGAAGACCCTCCATCGACATGGAGGCGTCAGCGGTAAGTGGACCCTCGATGGACGTGGAGGCGTCAGCGATGAATGGACCCTCCATCGACGTGGAGGCATCAGCGATGAATGGACCCTCCATCCACGTGGAGGCGTCAGCGATGAGTGGACCCTCCATGGACGTGGAGGCGTCAGCGATGAATGGACCCTCCATCGACGTGGAGGCGTCAGCGATGAATGGACCCTCCATCCACGTGGAGGCGTCAGCGATGAGTGGACCCTCCATCGACGTGGAGGCGTCTGCGACGAGTGGACCCTCCATCGACGTGGAGGCGTCTGCGACGAGTGGACCCTCCATCCACGTGGAGGCGTCTGCGACGAGTGGACCCTCCATCCACGTGGAGGCGTCTGCGACGAGTGGACCCTTCATCGTTGTGGAGGCGTCCCCCCCGCCGGGACCCTCTGTAGAGGCGGAGGCGTCCGTCGCGCCGGGACCCTCTGTAGAGGCGGAGGCGTCCGTCGCGCCGGGACCCTCTGTAGAGGCGGAGGCGTCCGTCGCGCCGGGACCCTCTGTAGAGGCGGAGGCGTCCGTCGCGCCGGGACCCTCTGTAGAGGCGGAGGCGTCCGTCGCGCCGGGACCCTCTGTAGAGGCGGAGGCGTCCGTCGCGCCGGGACCCTCTGTAGAGGCGGAGGCGTCCGTCGCGCCGGGACCCTCTGTAGAGGCGGAGGCGTCCGTCGCGCCGGGACCCTCTGTAGAGGCGGAGGCGTCCGTCGCGCCGGGACCCTCTGTAGAGGCGGAGGCGTCCGTCGCGCCGGGACCCTCTGTAGAGGCGGAGGCGTCCGTCGCGCCGGGACCCTCTGTAGAGGCGGAGGCGTCCGTTGCGCCGGGACCCCCCTCTGGAGGTGCCAAAGGCTGGACAGCACCCTCTGGTGCGCCGGAACCCTCTGTAGATGATGTGGAAGCAGGACCTGTAGGCGCTGATGATGCAGCACCCCCTGGTGCCACAGGCAGGACAGTACCCTCCATCTTGGCTTTATTCTCCTCCTGTGCCATTTTAGCCAACGTCAGGATCTGGATAAAACCTGAGTCTAGTACAGAACAAGGAATGTTAGTGATAATGTCTTCAATAATAGAGTATGTTTTATGTTTATAATGAGGGTCCGGGTTATTGACAGCAGCATAAAACAGTCTTTTTATCTGCTGGAATATGTGAATGGCCTCTTCAGATCTCTGTCCCACAGCGACCCCTGTGGTCGAGGTGGGATCTGTCCACCCTTCAGTGTGTCCTGCAGGCTCTTCCTGTGTGAGTCCTGCAGGAGTAGCGACCCCTGTGGTCGAAGTGTGAACAGGCTGCTCCCTTTGTGGAGGAGTCCTGTGAGACTGCTTTCTTTCCGCTGTGTCAGCAGTGTGGCGTGCAGGAGTCTCCGTGACTCCTGGAGACGTGGTGTGAGGGAACACATACCCCCCCTCCAAAGAACGTCTCCCCCGAGACGTCACAGGGCATGGGCGCGGGCACCCCTCCCCCTTTGGAATTCCCCCAGGCATCTCAGACAGCGTGGGAGAAACAGAGGGAGGAACAGGCTGAAACCCGGAAACGTGCGACTTCGCCGGTCGCCGCCCCCTCTTGCGGCGCCGTGTTTCTGGAGCTGGAAACGGCAGGAGTATATGGAAAGCCAGGGGTGCCAAAAACTCGTGAAAATTACATGTGAAAATGACACGTTGATGACGTGTAATTCCATAGGAGTACTCCCGGGTCCGAATCTGACTCGTCGTCGGACACATCCCACAGCGAGATGGCTCGTGCAGGAGCGAAGGAGGTGAACCGGTCGGAGCAGCTGCCCCGATGCTCCCTCGCTCGCTCCGCTACCAGCATGGGAGATGGAAGTTGCTCCGGCTCGGGACTGTTTCTGCTCCAAGCGGTTTCGGTGCGAAACCCGCCAACTCTGATGGCTGCAGCTTCCCTCCGAGCAGACATCTTCAGCCTCTAGGTAAGTCTATATTACCTGTCCGCGGGACTCAAAATGGTCGGGTCATTTCTGTCACGATATGGTGCGAGGTGAGGGATGAGTCCCGTGGTGCAGACAGGCAGACTTCAGAGGCAAGAGTAAAATCAAAATACTTTAATAATCGTTTAAAGGAGAAATGAAAAGTGTTTTTAAGCTAATAGTAGTCTAATGAAAAGCATAAAATAAGCTTGTTGAGAAAATTTCACAAGTCAAAAATGTCATCCTAACTCAAATTTAGACTTTGCAAAGTGAAAAAATTCTCATCTGGTGTTTTTGACCCCCCTCCCTCTGCTTGCTCTCCGTCCCCTGAATATGACATAGGCAGTGCAATGGTCGTCCCTCATACAGTAATATTAGTGTGTGTATCTAGTATTTTTTCAACTTTCATCATTTTGTAAACCGCCCCCTAGCTTATAGACTGTAGTTATGTTATCATTCACAAGAGTTTGTATATATTTTTTTGTTTATGTAGTGTTTTGTAGTTCTGTTTGTGTTAATAAAAAAAAAATCTAGTAGTGGACAAAAAGGTTTCAGTGTGTAGCAATTAGGGATGCAGCAAAAAAAATCTATTTTTTAAAGAATCAAGATTCTTAGTCCTGGCGATTCAGAATCGATTCTAAAAGCCCCAAAATAGATTTTAAAACTTTTTTAAAATTTTATATTGTATTTTTACCGCTCCTGTGCATTCGGCCGCTGTAGAATTTTGGCCGTGTAGGGCCACCGTAGTTAGTTAGCCAGGCAGCTCCCAATGGAGCCTGCTAGCAAGGAGGGAGACCCTGCATGTTTCAACTTGCTCCTTCATCTTTAAAAATCATTTTAGATCCTACTACCGTATGTTCTGTGGAATACAGAGCTTAACAAGACATTGGTAACTGTTTCAGGACATTTTCAACACCCCCACTTCCATGTTAGCATACTGCGCTAGCATGCTAACGTTAGCATACGGCGCTAGCATGCTAACGTTAGCATGCGAAGGCTATTCGTATTTCCAGGATAGAAATGCCCATTAATGCACTAAATCACCAAACTGTTTTTGACAAACTAAAGTGATATCCTTCAGATTCAAAAAGGTCTTCTGCTTCCATTTTAAATGACAGACAAGAGGACAGTAATGATGGGTTTATAGCTTCAGTGTTATTGTAAGATAGCAAAGGAGGTCTTAATTGTGTCATAAAAGTGCGTCCAGAAAATTACTACAGAAATCACTGCACTTCGGCATGTAGCAGGAAAAATGTAAAAAAACTATTTCTTTAAGCTACTGACTTGAAAAAAGCATACTAAGTATGTTTATGTGTGTTGTTTACTATATGAAATTCTTGTTATATCGATTTTTTCAGATTTGATTACATTTCTCCTTTAAATCTCAAATACACGGGTGTGTCGCCACCGCATTTATACATAGTAACCCAAATACATGAAACTAACGACTCGCCGTCGAATGGTCGACACAAAACGCACAATAAAATCCTCCGGCCACGTTAATTTGGCTTGAAACAGCGGGGTTCTCTCTACGGATTTATCCATTAGTAACCCAGCACAACCAACAGGCAGACACAGCGTTAGCGTCTATAGGTAGTCAACAGATTTAATGAAAAGTAACTAAAATACATAAAAATAACGACTCACCGTCGCGTGGTCGACACAAAACCCTCAATAAAATCATCCGGCCACGTTAATTTGGCTTGAAACAGCGGGGTTCTCTAAGGATTTATCCAAGTACCCAGCACAAACAGTAGCTACAGTTCACCCGAGTTCACCTCTGAGTGACCCGGAAGTTGTCATCAAGATGGAATAGTCCATTTTTAGTAGGGGGATAAAGAAATTGACAGTTTTTTTTATTGCGTATTTAATGATCGTTTTCATCGTAACTATAATTATTTTTATGTTAAATGTACATTAACAAGCAGGATCAATGTTAGTGATGTAGGTGACTGCACGGGGCGAGGCGGGGCCGGGGCCACTGCTGAAATGGGACCCCCAGGCATTTACCTACATGGTAGAGCCGAGTCTGTTCTCAGCTCTGCCCCCCTCCCCCTCACACCCTTTCCTCCTCTGCTGTTTACGGTGGGGAAAAAGGTAAAAAACAAGCAGCATAAGAGCTTGTAAATAAGTTTATTGGTTTTTACTGATAGATAATTAGTTATTAGCGGTACTGCATTTTAAATAAAAATAGCACAAATCCGCTTATGAATTATAAAAGTTAGTCAATTCACAAAAACGCTGACAAAAAGTTTAGGTCCACTGTAAGCGGAATAGCGCTTTAGCGCTCCCTAGCGTTCATCCGCCCACCTTTGCAGAGACGAATTTCGTCTGTGTATGGGAAACATACGCAGATGACAGGAAAAGACATTACATGTATTATTATTATTATTTTCTACTTATTTAAACCTAATCCTGCAAATATGTGTTCTTTCTGCATTTTTCTTCCATTTCAGCTAACTTTCAGCATGTTTTTTTTTTTGCTAATTTCAGCAGTTTTTCCTGCAAGTTCTTCTGCAATAAGCATTCACATTGCATTTTCAGGTAATGCAATTTTTCTAGTTTTACTTGTTATAAAATGTTTACTCCCCCATTGGCTATGGGGCAGTCTGACCACTACATGGGGATGATAACAACTAACTGCCATTTAATGGCTGATAACGTTCGAAGCGGGTGCATGTTCAATATTTTGAATTATTTGTAAAACTTTCTTTTTTCTAAAAACCTTTCATCTTAATTTCTTTATTATTCTTATCACACAATCCCTTTTTCATGCTTTTTACGTCACGCGCTCACATTACGCTTTTGTTTACATGGAATTTTAAGATCAGTTAGCAGCAGAAATAATCTCAGTAGCTGCACTTCTGCTGCTTTTCCGGCACAAATACCTTAAATCTGTTACATTAACTGATGGTGATGCAAATGTTCATAAACCAGAGTTCACATGAACGGATGTAAAAGTTTTGCAGCAATCCATTTTTATCTGATTGTGACAGAAATATTAGGGAAAACTGGAAGAAAACCTGGTTTTTTTTTTATTATAAAAAATAAATTCCAGAAACAAGGCAAGTCAAAACAGCAGAACACGTCTGCCTTTTAAATAAAGGGTTTCAGGAAACTGGACCGAGGTCAGCGGTCTAATCAAAGCTGCAGGAGGACGGTGTGACCTGGCATCAAACTGTGAATGACGACCGCTCGTTAGTTTCCATCACTGAGATCAGCTCTCCATCAGGTGAGAACTCAATTTTAACAACAGACTTAAGGCCGAGATACACTGAAGCAGACTCCGTATATGCGCGTATACGGAGCGTACGTTTTCGCTTCTATACTTTCAGAAACTATCAGCTTTCAAACGCTCGCGTTCTCCTTGTTGTAATATGAGCAGCTGAGCACGGAGGGGACTCAACTGAGCTCGCTGATTGGTCACTTGCTGACACGCCTACTGAAATGATTGACAGATTTCAGTCAGCTCAAAGTGAAACCTCGAGAATGCATCATGAGCAGCTCGCTCAGACTTCTGCGGTGTTCTGATACGGTCTTTCTACTATATATGTTATAAAAAGTTCTCTCAGAAATAAAAATAATAACAGGGAGTGCTTTTCCTGCAGCACACAGCCCACCAGGGAATATATAAAACATCGCGCACCCAGGTAGGACCTGAATTCATTCATTTCATTCATCGAGTGAACGGAGGAAGAAGCGGTTACTTGACTTTAGGCAAAAAAACAAAAGAAAAGGCCCGATCAGCGATAAAGAAGGGGAATTTATTTCATTTGTGTAACATACAAAACAGTCCGGCGCCGGGGAAGTTTAGGTCAGACACCGCGCATCGCGTATGCGCATCGCGTATGCGCATCGCGTATGCGTAGTAAAAAAATACTTTTGCGCGTACGTGCCCTGAGGGGCTACGCGGGGCTACGCTTTTGCCACAGCGTACGTACGCTGCGTATAGGCGTATCGTGAGGACGCTCGAGTGTATCTCGCCCTTTATCTTCAACAGGTAAGATATTAAATGCTCATAAACATCTCCCAGAATCCCACTTTAAAAGATTTGAACTATTGATTTAATTGACAAGGCTTCTGGCACATACAAGAACGCCTGACAGTGCAAGAACAACCTCGTGGCAGATCATTAATCACGAACTGATCATTAACAAATTCTTTATTTATTATTATCAGTGGCTGATAACGATTGCACCTGCTTCAGCCTCCATTACAGTCTGGTTCAGTGAACTCAACAAAGACCGCTTTGTGCAGCTGCTGAAGGACTTTGGACAAACATGGGCTCAGTCGTCTATAAGTAGCTGATGGGTTCATGCAGAAGCAGAACGAGATGAAGAAGATGATGGCTGCAGCTCTGCTCACTGGGGGCCTCCTCCTGCTCCTGGTTCACGGAGCGTTCCCAAACAAAGGTATTTTTCTTTTTGGGACTGTACAGTATTTGTATGTTTATGAGTGAAACTATGCATCTGTTTGACTTTGTGCACAGGACCAGCGTCTCTTCCCATCAGGCTGACTGTGGAGAACGACTTGTCCAACCTGAGCCCGGAGTCCTACTCCTGCTCCACGGTGGAGGGTGGGATGCTGCTCGGAGCTCTGAGGAGGCTGCAGGAAGCTGAGCCGGGCTTTAGGTAAGAGCACCCAAGAGGAAAAAGGATGATGGCGACCCATTTCTGCTTTTTCAAGACACTCCTCCCCCAGAGAGGAGCCCTGACTCTGTGTGTGTTGCCAGTTTCACGGTGAAGGAGCACCCAGACTTTGGCCCGTTCCTGGAGAGCGTGAACGGAGTGTCTGGAGACGAGCACACGTACTGGGAGATCCTGTCGGAGAGCTCCGGGGAGCTCACCAGGCTGGATGTGGGTGAGTGTCACCAGGAGACGCGTGCTGGTACAGTGACGGTACAGTCATGGTGTGGTCACACCAAACAGCGTTTTTACCTCCAAGCTTCCAGCTTCCATGTAAAGTCAATGGTGGACGCACCTAGGCACCTCCTGGCGTCTGGCGTCAGGTCGCGTGCGTGTTGAGCGTAATACGTAAAAATAAACTGGTATCACACACTGTTAAAAGGCAGACGTGTCTGTTAGCAAAATATCTCGTGAACTGGACAAAAATTTACAAAAAGTCATTATTCGATTTACTGTAAATACCAAAATATTTGTACTACTATCTCTCTACTTCGCGTTTTTCACTTATCGCTGGGGGGAGGGGGCGTGGCCCCTAGACCCCGCGATAAACGAGGGACTACTGTACAACTAAAACACCAGTGGAGCCAGTCAAATTCAAGATGGCCGACACAGCCAATTGACCATTAAAACCACAGAAGTGGCCATAAATAAAGCAGTGTTACAGCCATTAAGAGTATTATTTTATAAATTGAAGTTGCTAGGATTTTATGATTTGGTGGAATATAATTTTTTTACTATGTATAAAGCACAAAATGACACTCTACCTTCAAATATTCAAAAGCGTTTTGTAAAGAGAAAAAGTTGTTATAATTTAAAGGGTACAGATATTTTTGTTAAACCACAAGTTTAAAGGGTTGTTTTACTTGGTTTACATGGAATTGGTATAAGGAATGGATTGGAATATGATGTTAAAGTTGCACAGTCAATGTCTGTATTTAAGAAAATGATAAAGAATATATTGTTGAAAAGTTATGTGTGAATGTTATATATTTAAAATCTCTATAAATTAGTTATATTATTATGAGTTATAAATATGGTTTATGGATAATTTTTGCTTGAATTAATTGTTTAAATGGAATTTTGTTTTTAAAAAGGGGCAGATATTGATTATCTTCTTCTTCTACTTCCTTTCATTTTAAATTTATTTATTTCTCTATATAATTCTGTAAAAATCTTTTTGTTCTTTTGTGTTTTAAATTTGAAATGAATAAATGAATAAATTAAGCAAAATTTTGATGTGGTAGTAGCTGAGAGTCATTCATAACACATACTCCAGGTGCTACACAATGCACAAATTATTTGATTATACTTTAGCATCGACTGTTCATGTCAACCATGTCTGTTAGCAAAATATCTCACATATGTTGGTACAGGTGGTTGTTTAATGAAACTCATTGGATGCACAAATGGCTGTCATAGCTAATCAACCTTATCCAACACACACAAAGTAAACGTGACCCAGCAGCAGGTCTGAATATTTCTGAATCATTCTCAATATTCAGATCAGGTTTTCAGCTCGTAACTTGTTCCTCAGTTTTTGTTTTATTTCAACAATTCAAGTCTCAAAATGTTCAGCTCATGCATCTTTTAGTTTCTGCACAATTTTTACTTTTTGAAACATTTAGCTTTGTCTGCCACATTTTTCTCTTTGAAAATGAATGGAGCTCTCGCATCCTTTAATCCTTTTGAACCGTTTACAACCTTTGACTGCTCATTTCACCTTTAAGCTCAGCCTTTTTCAGCTATTTTTCTGTCCCTTTCTTCTAAATTAAGCTTTTAATCTACTTTTTAAAATGTATTTTCTGCTCATTTTAAATTTGCTACTACAGTATTTTTGCTTTTTTTGTTTTGTTGCGTCTTTCTAATAATTGTACCTTTTTATGCACCTTTCAGCCTCTTTCTGCTAATTTTAGCCTTTTCAGCTATAGTACATTTAAACATAATAAAAAAACACAGCTTATTTCAGCAATTTCCGTTTTCTTCTCTCTAATGTACTTTCAAATTTCTTGTAATCTATTCTGCTGCCTTAGATTAAACCTTTGCAGCAGCTTTCAGCAGAAATCATCAAGCATTCATGCTGAATCTTCACAGGAAGTGACATTTCTCTCATCTTTTTTATTTATTTTGCAGGAATTGGCTGCTACACGCCGAAAGCAGACGAGCACATCATTCTTAGGTTCAGCACCTGGAACCCAGAAAACGACGAGTAATTCTTCTGAATCGGATGTGCAAAAGAAATACAACAATAATCCAGCTATGTTCATTTGTTCCCATCATGACATGTGAAGCTGCAACAGAATCGAGCCAGTCCACCATCTAGTGGTTTACAGCAGAAAAGCCACTTTTAAAACTAAATCTGTGTAGAAACTTCTCTCAGCTGCTTGAAATAAACAAGCAAATAGAACCAAAGTTCAAGTTTATATGTTTGATGTGATGTGACTCCTACTCAGTCATTAAACGCTCCACGTCAGACCCACCAGTTGTCTTTTTATTCATTTTATTCACCTCACATGTTTCATCTTCAGTCAACATTTACAGAATGTATCTTTATTAGGACAAAAACTGCATCAAAAACAGCTTGAGGTGGTTTTGAGGAACAAATGAATGAAAACAACAGGCTGTAAACAGGCTGCACCGGTCCACACAGAGCTGCCTTGTGTAACAAGATTAAAGTTTTAACTTTGAGAGGAGGAGCAACAAAGCTGAGATGCTAATCTCTGTGGTTCTATTTATTTTTCTTTTTTACTCTCAGCATCATTTTGTCTGTCCTCTCTTTTAAAACACACACAGTTAGCCAATTCTGGAGAAAGATTTAGAAACCTGAGACTAGATTAGGTGCATTTAAACAAGAAGGAATATTGAATATATTTTATTTTTTTATGCTGTCTCAGATAGATTTAGCTTTGTGTCAGGGTGTGTACTCCTTTATATTGAAGCCACAGGAAAATGTTGGCTTTGGTGTAAAAATTAAAAAGTGAAAACTGTATCACAACAGCCAGATGTTAGGCCACAGCTGCACATAAATCTGTTGGAGTCAGTCTCTCCAACATCATAGACAACTACACCTCCAGATGCAGGAAGAGAGCCACCTGCATCATGAAGGACCCCACTCACTCAGCACACACACTTTTTGCCCCACTCCTCTCAGGAAGGAGGTTGAGGAACAGCTTCTACCCTGAGGCTGTTACTCATGAATATCTAACCAGAATAATCACTGTGAATGTCATTTTGATTGACATGTGCTGCTGATTATCCATGCTGCTCTCATGCTGCTGTGTTCATTCGTACTCAACCTCTCACACAGACTCATTCGTGCTGCTGTTGTTTAGCTATTTTTTTGTCTTTTTATCGTATTCTTAGTTTTGTGTATTTCTTAGTTTACATCTTTATGACAGTTTCTTTTACAATTTATATTCTTCTTGTTGCTGGATGTAACTGGGACCTTGAGTGCACAATTTCATTCCACCTCATGTACCACATGCGATGCAAATGACAATAAAGAATCTAAAAAAGCTAAGTCTGGTCCTTTGGACAGTCCAAAAAAACAAAACAAAGCAAAAAAAAATCTGTAGAAACGTTTCGTCTTTTGTCCGAAAGACTTCCTCAATCTGAGCTGCTGTATTCAGCTCAGTCTTATAAATAGCGCCCTCTCACAGTGGATCAACCAGTTGACAATAAAGAACCTTGCATCCTTGAATCTTTGTCTTCTGTTTGTCTGAAGTCTCTCTCCGCAGTCCACATCTGTCCCCCACTTAGCTTGCAGACGCTAAAAAAGTAAATAAACAAAAGCCTCTAAAGTTTTGCACAGAAGGACTTCATGTTCAAAGCAACAGATGAGAGAAAACTTGCGACAGGTTAACACCCGTTTACCAATCTCAGCGCTTGTGTGTTGGGAAAACGACTCACTGCATGACAAAGCGCAGTCGCAGATGCACGGGACGCACTGCGCAAAGAACCGCTTCCAGCCGGTGTCTTTCTTCTTGCAGTTGTCTATCCGGGAGCAGCCGAGTTTAAGAGGGCCGGAGTAGCCCTTACCTGCACAGGTGGAGTCGCACGTCCCGTTCAGCTCCCTCTCGCTGATTTCAATGCGGCCCCTCTGACACATCCCTAGAAGGCAGGAGAGATCAGCTGAACAAGTGAACTCTCGTGTTTTTCTCATTCATGCCACAATGGTTGGGTGTACTCACTGAGGCAGATGGGTTTGGGGGTCCAAAGACCGTTAGCCTGGCAAGTTCGTGTGGGGTTTCCTACGAGCATGAAGCCGGCGCGACAAGTGTACCTCACCACAGAGCCCACCCACCAGTCATTACCGTACACAGCTCCATTGTAGTCGACGTCTGGCTTTCTACAGTTCACTAAAACACAAAGACGGAATTCTGTCATTCCTCTGAATATTAGAAAGTAAACCAGCCAGATGGGGGGCCAGACGAGGGCCATTGATAATCCTGGGAAGGCTCAGTGAAACCAAAACCCATATCATGGGCGTAGCCAGGATTTTATGAGGGGCGGTTCGTTTAAAGGAAAAGTGGACATTGAAAGGGCAACACGCCTCGGTGGTTCACTGGAAGCCCGTCGGGTTGCCACTCCAAACATTTTCTCGACTCGGGTTCGAACCTCACTTGGTTGAATTTATTTTACGTTTGTCTTTTATTGGATTTAAAAAAAGGAGTTTGTGTTAACCACAGGCATATTAACTCCTTTTTTTAATCCAATAAAAGACAAACGTAAAATAAGTTCAACCAAGTGAGGTTCGAACCCGAGTCGAAAAAAGGTTTGGAGCGGCAACCCGACGCGTTTCCAGTGAACCACTGAGGCGTGTTACTTTTTCCAGGTCAACTTTTCCTTTAAACGAACCGCCCCTCATAAAATCCCTAGGCGGGACTTCATAG
Organism: Garcialebias charrua; assembly: GCA_038048925.1. Lineage (NCBI taxonomy): Eukaryota > Metazoa > Chordata > Actinopteri > Cyprinodontiformes > Rivulidae > Garcialebias > Garcialebias charrua. The sequence goes on along the minus strand of JBBPBX010027299.1, from coordinate 4,834 downwards.
GCAAAGTGGCGGTTCGTTCAAACCCCGCGAACCCCCCCCTGGCTACGCACATGCATATGGTACAGGGTTCCCAGAATTTCACGAAAACAAAATTCCCAGAGTTTTCCCTGAAATTCCATGAGATATTTCCGTCACACAAAATGCTCGGACCTCAGTGTCTTAGGCATGTAGTCACAATCGGAGATGACAGGACGTATGCTGTAGTCTGCGATACATGCATACAGTCACTCCTGATAGTTAAATATATTGCATAACATTAGATACTGAAAAAGTCACCGGAGACAACCAGTAGAGATACATGTACTGTACTGTGTACACTGCAGAAGTACAACATGGACTCAGTGATACAAGAATGCTCGAATGTACACATTAAAATCTGAGAAAGATTATCTTTTAATCAGATCAGAGTTCAAATTCCCTGAGTTTTCTCTGTCTGGGAATGTGAAAGTCATTTTCTAGGTTTTCTTTGATTTCCAGAGTTGTGGGTATCCCTGTCAGGCATACCGGTACGTCAAAGTAGAAAAGCCTCGAAGGTTAAACAGGTCAGAAAGTCAGACATGACAGAACTGGGATTTTGATCTTTTTTTTTTTAAGGTTTGCTTTTCATATTTTTAAGATTTTCCCTCAAAATGATTAACTTCCTGTGTCACACATGGACATGTGGGATGTCTTTCAAACCATTTTTACTCCTTCAAACCTCTTTTACAGTTTATGCATCAGACACAGCATTGTTTACTTCTTCCACTCAGCGTCTCATTGCTTTAGGACACAAGATTTTCTCTCTAATCCCCAGAGCACCACAAGTAAAACCCCGTAGACTTCCACTGTATTCAAGTTATGACTCTTCTCTTCAAAACTGCAAGTGAAGGGTCTTTTTAACTTTTTTAACATCTCTGATGACGTATTGAAAGGTTAAACTTTACAGCTTTGGGAACCAGGTGCTTCAGCCACTTACATTCTTTCCATGTGACTTACCGTTTTAACAGTCACTGTTTGTTTGAGGCTTACTTTCTGCTCTGCTTTTCTGTCTACCTTACTATAGTGTGCTGTGGACAGGAACCCTATGCTAACCCTATTGTTTGTATGTAAAATATGTGGGTGATGACTCTCAGCTACTACCACACCACATTTCACGTCAAAATCTGTAAAATGGATTGGGTTGTAGCCATTTAGTGTTTGCTAGTTCAGTTAGCTGTGACGGCCATCTTGAATCCAGTTGAGTCTAAATGTTAATCAGTTGTAGATGTGCAACCAACGATTACTAGGGGTTCGTTAAAACTCAGTCAGTGGTTCAGGAAATATTTTGTTGACGAATTATGCGCATCAGATTATACATCCCCCCCTGGTCCCCCCCTTGTGGTGCCCCTGCAGCTCACACTCACCTCTGCAAAGGGATTTGTAGCCAAGCCAGCAGCAGCTGGAGTTTCCACAGCGATCCTTCCTCACCTCCTGGTGTTGTGCCTTACAGCCGCCCAAACAGAGCGGTGCTGACCCGGACCAGTACATGTCGTCCACAAAGTCCGGCTGGGGAGTCCATTCCGCCTCACCTGCAGAAACAAACACCTGCATTTACTTCTTTGTACCCCAGATCTGAAACATCTGCGAGGTTCATAACATTTCAAGGATTTTTCATGAAAACCTCATTTGGAAGATATTCTTGTTTGTTTTAGGGCTCTCTCTCTACGGCAAGCTGCTCCCACAGTGCAGTGACACACCCCAGGACTTTACACTGAAGAGACAGAACATTCTTACCACTGACTTCTGGCTCTCCGGTCCACTCCAGTGACTGAGAAGAACCTCCCTTGAAGGAACAAAACAAGAACAGCAGCAGCACAGTTACCGCCATGGTGCTCGTCTTCCGAGGCCATCACTTTCTGAGAAAAACCTGCAGAAGCATCTGACAGCTGGACAGATCAGACATCGTGAAACATCACAACCACAAAGTCTGTCCCAGCAGAGCTGCAGCGTAAAGCAGCAGTGAGTTTAAGCACGAGTGAACCTAAGCTGTGGGTGCTTTCTAATCTTGGTGCAGCTAATGCTGCGGCCGGCGTCGTGCTGGGGCTGGAGCACATCGCAGTTCAGAAAGATCCCATTTTTATGAGAATTTATGGTGCAGCTGTTCCTTCATTTATGGTCGTTCATTTTAGGGAATGCAGCTTTTGTTTGTAGGAATTGCAGCTTCTCTTCATTTATATCCATTTTAAATGGTGCAGGTTTTACGGTGATGGAACAGGCCTTGAGGTGTGCCATGCATGAAATACAAAGTGGAAGAAAACATTATTATTCAGGAACTTTGGCACAATACACGATTTTACCCATTTTGTCACATAACATAACCTTTATATTTTTTTCAGAACTGGATGTGACCAAAGTGAAACAGGAAGTGACATCAAAAGGGAACTCTCTGGACTTTTTTTGAATGAAACAATTTTATTTGAACTACGACTATTCTTTATTGCTCTGTGACTCAAAACGATCTATAGAAAGATCCAATTCTTCTCTACTGCGTGTTGTTAGCCATTGTTCTGTTTACATGCAGACGCTCCCCTTTGACATCACTTCCTGCTACTGCAAAAGCAAATATCTCAATATTAGTGCCAATTTGTTTTGCATTACATTATCTAAAAAGAAAAAATATATATACAGTATTTGGCTCTATGATTTGAGGCCACAGACACTTTGAAACACAATATGGTGAGTAGAAAAGTTACTTGGCTGTCACTAAAAAAGGAACTTTATTATTTAAATTGTGGACCTTTGCTAGAGAAAGGCTGTTTAAGGTGCCTTTGCTCAATTTTGATTGAAGTTGGCTCTACATCAGCCTTGTGATGGACCTGCGACCCATCCAATGTACCCGGCAGTTACTGCTGGAGATATATGCACGCCTCATGCACAAAGACTTGCGTGGACTTCTTACTGAAACGTGACGTACGGTCAAATCCAGAAAACGGCGTACGCACAAAAAAATCCAGATGTATCAAACTGTGCGTACGCCGGAATCCACGCACATTGCTTTTGTACATCACAATCAACGTGGAATTGAGCGCACATGAGAGAGTGGCCGACTCCGCCTTTGACACGCCTCCATATAAATATGCAAATTCATTTAAATATGCCCTGCACCAGAGGAATGTCGTCTTGTCCCATCATGCATCACGTTCTTCAACTGCTAAAACAGCTAAAAATAAACAAAAAACAAGAATTTAAGCTGTGCAAAACTATTCAGTCTTTCTGTTTTTTATATTTTTGCAGGTTATATTCTAATTGCGTCCATGTGGATGTAATAATTGTTAATCATGTGTGTTTGGTTAGCCTGGTTAAAACCAGACCCTTGTCCTTCACTTCGCTTTACAAAGTGAAGTGAAGGACAAGGGTCTGGTTTTAACCAGGCTAGTGTTTGGTGTGAACAATAATGATTTTCACATCATGAACAGTTTCTCAGAATCACCTCTAGGTGTCGCCAATGGAACCAAAACCACAGAAATGTGCGTGCGCCAGCCCTGGAGTTGGCGTGGGGCTGCGCACATTTCCACGTTCAGTTCTGTTTTGATACATACGGAGTTTTGCGTGGAAAATGGCTTACGCAAGGTTTTTGTGCGTACGCACCGTTGATACATGAGGCTTGAATGGAAAAGAAAATAAACGTTCATTAAGAGGTCCAGTGAAGCCAATTCTTTGTTAATATCTTACAGCATCACAACATCGTTTAGTCAGAAAAACACGTGGATACAATCTAAATGTTTCCAGAGTCCTGTCTGATTTATGGCTCTGTAAAATTACAACAAAAAAAATGACCAAATACAGTATAGCTAAAAACTTGTGCAGCTTCCTACAAAATGTTCATAAGCCGGAAAATTATAATTACTAAACATGTAAATATATCTTTTAGAATGTGCTGATGCTGTTTTGGGAAGATTTGTGAATTCATCAACATTAAAGGGCCAGGCTCCATTTAAAGCTTAAAATGAAATCAAAAAGGCGTTCAATACAAGATCAACTGGACTTTATTTGTAACAGAAGACGTTTCGCTTCTCATCCGAGGAGCTTTATCAATTCAATGAACCAGACTGTGTGCGCGTGGATTTATAACAGGAGTCACGCACCAACATATGTAAATTGCAAGCTGAGGTAACACATACATGTAAATTGACAGATCACACCTTAACAGTAGGGAGTTCCCTTGAAGTCTCTGACAGAAGACACAACAACTGTATGTAAATTGACAAAAAACACCTCACAGCCCAACAACAGAGGTTTCTCAACAAACTTTGCTAGTCTAATTCACAGACAAGACACCTCTGCTCCCATCCGGTGTAAAACGTTTGTGAATCAGCCCCAAAACTGAGTTATAAGTCTTGGAAAGTTGAAATCTCAGACCTCCTCCTCTGTTAAGAGAAGGTTTTTCTCTCTTAACATAAACAGCTTCCTTCACACCCCTCTCAAACCATCTGTGTTCTCGGTCCAAAATTTGCACATTTTCGTCCTCAAATGAGTGTCCCTTGTCCGTGAGGTGGAGGTGAACAGCTGAGTTTGGTCCAGAGAAGGTTGCTCGTTGAGATATTCTTTTGTGGATGGGTTGCTTAGTTTCTCCAATGTAACGGTCTGGGCAGTCCTCGCTGCACTGGATTGTGTACACTACACCACTCTGTTTGTGTGTGGGGTTTTTGTCCTTCGGATGCACCAGCCTCTGACTGAGAGTCCTGCTGGGTTTGAAATGTACTGGGATGTTGTGTTTGTTGAAAATCCTTCTGAAATTCTCTGAGACTCCAGCAACATAAGGAATGACAATGTTTTTTCATCTGTTAGCATTTTTCTGTTGATTATTGTGTTTAGC
>JBBPBX010027298.1:24041-35059 GCA_038048925.1 Garcialebias charrua | reverse complement strand
ATCAAATAATAAAAACAGCAGAATACACAAATTTGAAAAAGACAATATGCACATGTACAAGGTGGTAAGGAGTATTACATTGTTCCTCAAGGTTCAGTGCTTGGATCAACACTCTACCTTGTATGTGCTTCCATTAGGTAAAGTTATTAAACAGCATGGGATACATTTTTATTGTTATGCTGATGATACACAGTTATATTTGTCCATGAAACCCAACGAATCCCATCAGCTACCGGGTACTTAGACTACAAGCATGTCTTAGACATAAAAACCTGGATGACCATAAATTTTCTGCTTTTTAACACAGAAAGAACTGACATTTTGTTTTTTGGACCTGAGCATCTTAGGAATTAATTTTTCAGTCTCTCTCCCTCCTTAGATGGCATTTTTCATTCATTCATTCAACCTTTATTTATACAGGCTAGCCTCGTTGAGTCACGGGGACTCATTTACAAGAGGGACCTGTCTCACTCACACCAAACAACCATCCACTCTCACACTCACACCTAGGGTCAATTTAGAGTCACCAATCAGCCTAACAAGCATGTTTTTTGGTCTGTGGGAGGAAACCGGAGTACCCGGAGGAAACCCACGCATGCACGGGGAGAACATGCAAACTCCACCCAGAAAGGCCCCGGACCGGGATTTGAACCGGCAACCTTCTCGCTGAGAGGCAGCAGCTCTACCAGTTGTGCCACGGTGCTGCCCTAATCTGGCCAAATCTACCCATTAATCTGGCCTTAAGCTCTAATGTTAAAAATGTTGGTGTCATTTTTGATCAGGACACGTCTTTTATCCCCCACATTAAAAATGTTACCAGAAGCGCCTTCTTCCACCTGCGTAATATCACTAAAATTAGAAACACCTAATCTGAAAATGAAACAGAAAAACTGGTTCAGGCATTTGTCATGTCTAGACTGGACTATTGCAATGGTTTGTTATCTGGATGTCCAAATAATTCTTTAAAACGTCTTCAGTTTGATACAAAATGCTGCTGCCAGAGTCTTAACTGGAGTTAGGAGAGATCATATCGGTCTGTGTACCCTTCGTTCAATTGTTTTTTGATTGACTAACAAAAAAGAAACAAAAGAAAAAAAAAAACAATTGAACGAAGGGTACACGGACCCATATCTCTCCAGTTTTAGCTTCTCTCCAGTGGCTCCCTATTAAGTCCAGAATTTAATTCAAAATCTTACTTCTAACCTACAAAGCTCTCAACAACTTAGCTCCATCTTATATTACAGATCTTATTGTTCCATATTTTCTTAACAGAGCACTTCGCACTCAGACGGCAGTCTATCTCGTGGTCCCATCCATCCATCCATCCATCCATCCATTTTCGTCCGCTTATCCGGGGTCGGGTCGCGGGGGTAGCAGCCTAAGTAGGGAGGCCCAGACTTCCCTCTCCCCAGCCACTTGGAGCAGCTCCTCTGGGGGAATCCCAAGGTGTTCCCAGGCCAGCCGAGAAACATAGTCCCTCCAGCGTGTCCTGGGTCTTCCTCTGGGTCTCCTCCCGGTCTCGTGGTCCCTAGTTTCCAAAAGCAGAATGGGAGGAAGATCTTTCAGTTCTCAGGCTCCTCCCTTGTGGTGTCAACTTCCAGTTTCTGTCCATGAGGCTGACACATTGTCCAGTTTGAAGACTGGGATTAAGAATTCCCTTTTTTTTTATTTATAAATCCTATAATTAGGGTTGACTTGTTATGCTGCCTTAAGCTTAGACTACTGGAGGACAAACTGACCTAATTTCCTTAAATTAATTGTTCAAATTGAATTGTTTTCATTTGACATTATTTCTATCTTAACATGTCAGTCTTGACCTGCCATTGTGTATCTGTTCCTCTCAAACACAGCCAGTCAAAGCAGATGGTCCTGGTTCTGCTAAAGGTTTCTTCTTCATGAGGGAGTTTTTCCTTTCCACTGTCACCTTCATGATTACTCAAGATGAGTTCTGTGATGGAGTTAAACTCAAAGTAGTCTGTTCCTCAGATAAATAATCTTAAATTATTATTTTTATACAGTATATGAATGTTTCTGTTCAGTGCCCTGAGATGAGTTCTGTTGTGACTTGGAGCTATAGAAATAAACTGAATTGAATTGTAGTGTTTAAACTTTACCTCCCACCATCCTGACCTCATTGACCTGCTTGAATTAACTTTTATCAAATGTTATATCTCTTACTTTTCCAAACACACTGACATGGATGAACCATGTCCCAGTGTCACAGTCTTCCTATCTAAGATCCTAACTAACCTTGTCTTCCCTCCTCTCTCTTCCCTATTGCCCCCGACCTACCCCTCTCTCCCCCTTTTCTCCATTCCAGATGCAAGGTTTGCCGTCCCGCCCTCCTATCATCATCACCTTCATCGCTCCCACATTCACTCCTTCCAAACTCCTTCCTACCACCGTCCCTCACAGGAACGTCTCTCCTACGATCGTCCCTCCTACAACCCTCCTTCTTTTGAGCAACCTTCTTACAACCGTCCTTCCTTTGAGCAACCTTCCTACAACCGTCCTTCCTTTGAGCAACCTTCCTACAACCGTCCTTCCTTTGAGCAACCTTCCTACAACCGTCCTTCCTTTGAGCAACCCTCCTTTGAACGACCGTTGCTCAACCGCCCTTCCTTCGACAGACCTTCAGTTGACCGTCCTTCCGTCGACCGTCCTTCCTCCAACCGCCCTTCTTGCGACCGTCCTTCTATTGACCATCCTTCCTATAGCCGCCCCTTGCAAGAGCGCCCAATCTACAACCAACCCTTGCACAAACCTCCATCTCACGACCACTGGAACGCCCATCTTCGTGTGAGCTCCAAACATCAGTTCAACATGTTGGACCAGGAAGAGGTAAAGTGCTCCTCATAGCAAAGTATGACTTGGTTCATCTAAAAAACAGAACCTCATCATTTCCACTGATGAAAGGCTTACAGAAAGAACATGTTAGGTACATAAATAATTTAACTTTTTATTCAGTCAGGGTTATTTGTGAGGCAGAACAATAATTTAATACCCTCTCTAGTGCAGGGGTGCCCACGTATCGATCGTGATCAACCGGTTAGTGTTGTTCGATACCAGGATTTCTGGTATCTATACGATACTGGGTAAAACACTGGCCAGTATTTGCGGTATTGATACCGATACTTCGAGCAAATACACCCAAGTAAAGGCAAGAAAGGTCATGTTCAATAATCCAGGTACCAAATCCAATAATTCTCAGTCGGGTCATCTGGACAGTTTCTTTTTTATAGAATCGTTTCACCCTCCATCCAGAGGGCACCATCAGTCAGAGGAGTTCCAGCAAACTGTTTCCCCACCAAGCAGTAAACACCTTAAGTGGACCAACCAATTTGCTGGAACTCCTCTGACTGGTGATGTCCTCCGGATGGAGGGTGAAACGTTTCTATAAAAAAGAAACTGTCCAGATGACCCGAATGAGAATTATTGGATTTGGTACCTGAATTATTGAGCATGAACTTTCTTGCCTTGAACCACTTTGGCTGTGACTACCTGCCTGGGAGGAGTCGACGAGGGACAGGATGGCCCCCAGAAACCATCTTGGCTCCAGTAAACTGGTTGGTCCACTTAAGGTGTTTACTGCTTGGTGGGGAAACAGTTTGCTGGAACTCCTCTGACTGATGTTGCTCTCTGGATGGAGGGTGAAACGATTCTATAAAAAAGAAACTGTCCAGATGACCCGACTGAGAATTATTGGACACAGAGCATTTCAAATCAAATCTGCATAAAGAATACAAGACATCAAAGTAACTATTTATTTTACTTTGTAAACTCTGAAGTACAACAATATAGCTAAGTGTACACAACAACAGAATAATACAGATACAATCATGTAAAATATGTGAAAATGTTTTTTCAAACTTTAAAAAAGAAAATTTTATCTGTCTGTCTGTCTGTCTGTCTGTCTGTCTGTCTGTCTGTCTGTCTGTCTGTCTGTCTGTCTGTCTGTCTGTATGCATGCATGTATATCACAGGAAATAAAAATATGGGCTAATATGCACTGAATGCTTAATCTTATTTAGATTCAATATGTATGTATGCATTGTATCCAAATAGCCTACAATTAGGGCAGTGTTTTTCAACCTTTTTTGAGCCAAGGCACAGTGTTTTCATTGAAAAAATCACGAGGCACACCACCAACCAAAATTGTAAACAAAGATACTCTGTATATCTATAGTCTATATTAAATATATAGTCATTCTTATCAAAGTGTCTGGAATAGGAATGAAATAAACAGCTTCTCACCACATACCAAGCACAACGGAGTCTGTGTCGTTGCGTCCCCGGTAAAAGTAAATCCAAACGAAATTTAACTCTCACTGTACTGTCTCGAGCTCACGGTATCTGCCTTCTTCTGATATCCACTTATACTAAAGCCTTCATCTGGGTCCGAATTTTGTCCAGGGACCAGATCGGAGTTAGTATTTTTTCTTTTCAAAAACTTTTCCATCACTGTCATAGTCTTGCTAGCAGCTAGCTAGAATGCAATGCTGTCACTGCTACAGGTCACGTTCATGCATCACTACTTTTCTTGTTTTAATGTGCAATGCTATGTTCCATACTGTCATCTATCTAGTGATAAGGAAATTACATGATTACGCCGCTAGACACTACAAAAGCACAGACATTCGAAAATGGCATATTATTAGATAATTAATTTGTTTAAAAAAATATTTTTAGACCAGTTAAGTGAAATTGGATAATTTCCGCGGCACACCTGACGATCACTCGCGGCACACTAGTGTGCCACGGCACAGTGGTTGAAAAACACTGAATTAGGGGATACAAACACTTCCTCTTTCATAATACTGGGTGGCTCAAATTGCCAGTTAAAAAATTTATTAAATAAATAAAACACCACAGTAATTGCACAGTCATGGAAATAGTATAAATTTACAATTGTAAATAATAATGTTTTTAAGACATTTTTTAATCCATATTTTCTATTACTGTATATATTTTTCAGAGTTTACCATGCAAGGCTGTTTTGCCACCATTGCTCTGTATAATTTGATGACATCTAGTAATCCACTTTAAATGATCAATTCTTTAGAAAACTTTTTTTTTCCCATGTGAGATAAATTGTCTCAGTGCTATTATTACTCCAAACTGATCTCATGCACAATATTTGTTTGAGCATCTATATATTTTTTTACATATTTCATTATCATATTAGTTTAACCAACTCTGACAAACTGCAACTTAGCAGCTCTTAAATCTCCACATTCCCTCCATCTGTACGTGTCTGCCTGCAGGACCAAATGCCTGTCTTGTCCTGCAGCAGCAGCACCTGAGCTCTTCTCCTCTGTCCGCCTCATCAGTGCCTCATATTCTGTCATGTGGTTTGCCCAGAGGTCTTTGATAAGGGTTGTTGTGTTGCCACAGCCCTTTACAGTTTTTCCACAAACTTCACAAAGAGATTCTTGGTTGTTTTTAGGAGCTGAAATAGCTCCACACGTAACTTTGTGTACACGCCACCATTGTTTATGTTTGCAGTGACTGACTGACCACGACGAGCAGTATGCCGTTCCGCTTGCATACGTTACGCACCACTGGCGGAAGAAAAAGTAGTTCCCACCAACCGCATATCACTTAGACAAGATCTCAACAGTTTACTTTCCTGTTAATGGCCTGCATTACCTGAAATGACTGAAGTATCAAAACTATTGATAGTTTGAGTGAAGAATCAATTCTATAGCGGAACGTTCTGGTGTCGATAATATAGATATTTAGTATCGATCCACACATCACTACTACCAGTTGATCGCAAAGGTAGTTTGGGTAGATTGCATGGCATTAAAAAAATAGACATCAGCCTATCATCCATCTATGAAATTTGTCTCTTGATTGACAGACAGGGCAGCCAGTCTGAGGCCCCGTTCCCACGACGTGAAATGTTCAGATGTTCATTTACAGACAACAGCCTCATTTCTCTCTGAAACCAAAGGTTTCTGAATCCAGGTCTCATTGTGGAGATTTTTGGGGGAACCCCCATGAAGGTATGAAATGCTCTGCATGTGTGGTTGTGCCTGTACTACAGGCGGCTGCAGTCCAAAGTTTTTCTGCTCTAACAACAGTTATAATAAAAGGCAGAGAGCAAAGTGTTTTTGTGCTGCTCAGCCTTTTTCACTTCACCACTTGCTTCTGCCAAGGTCGGATGCTTCCTCTCCCACTCCACTTTGCTTTGCTTCTTTGTCTGTCTGTGAAACTACTTCTGAGTCTCTCTTGCATATTTTCCGAACCATAATTATGGACTTATTTGGCCAGTTGGTCCCCCAACACAATTGGATAACATTTCTTCAAAGAGAGACAGGCTGTAGGCGAGCCAATCTGCCATGTTTGCACGCACGCAGCTGGATATCTCATCAACTTGAAGACTTGATGACGTGTCTATCTCTGCTGCCATCTGTGGATTTTAAGGATGCATATTTAATTGGATTTACGATAACTGCTTTTTGTATTCGGCTGGTTGCTGGTTTTATCTACAATCAAGGAAGTCGTCTGCAGCAAATTGGGACCCGATCACGCTGCTTGCCTTTGTGTGTACCCAGACTCAGTTGCCTTGGGCAGAATGTATCAGATCTCGGGGATTTTTACTCAGGCATGTTCCGTCAGTGTAGCCATGTCATTTGGACATTTCGGAACCGTTTTAGACCTACGCTGTAAAAAAAAAAAAATCCGTAAAAAAACAGGTAAATGTACTGTGGAAGTGTGAAGGAATTTTCCGTTATCCTTTTTTACAGGGGTTTCTCAATTTTTTTTTCTCCGCGCAAAGCACCCTGGGAACAAGAACCTTTGAGAAGAAGCGCGAAAGAGGATTCCATTTACCTGGCACCCTAGATTAACAGAAATGTATGTAAATTATACATTAAAAAAACTGTTAAATTACGGGAAAAATCCGTTTTAGGGTTTACGGAAATATCTGTAAAAAAACGGAGAATGTACTGGCAGAAAATTACGAGGACATTTTCCGTTTTTTTACAGATTTTTTTTTTTACTGTGTACACAGACTCAAGGTAGATGCCATTATGTTCTGCCTGTCCCCAAAACAACTGTGTGCTTATCTGAATTTGGCTCCCCCGGCAGGCATTGAAGGCCATCTTATCTGAATACGCCTGGAGGACATGTATTCTGATGCTCAACCCCCCCGCCCATCAGGGAATTCCACCGTCAACCAGAGTGAACCAGTTGAATAAACATTCCGTCATCATTTCAGGACTCCTGAATTCTCATTAGCGTTGATCTTGGTCATTCCCCGACACCCCTCGAGAATGTTTACGGATCTCATCGGAGGGAGCTGGCTGATTATTCCATCCTTATCAGAACTCTTACAGTTCCCTCGAGAGCGTCCATGGACATTGCTCATCGTTCTCGGTGTCTCCCCCCCCCCCTCAGCAGAATGTCTACGTCACTATGTGCTTATTTGTGCGAGGTGTTTTTTTAACAATATAATTTTTTTTCTCAGGCAGGAAGAAAGATTTTAATGGGAATTTTTTCGCCTCCATTTCCTAATGTGTCCAGGTTCATTACTTTTTGTCTGTCTAAGCAGATTGCACTTGTAAATGAGTCTATAGGCTCAATGTGACTTATCTGTCTAAATAAAGATTGAATGAGAAAATGTAGGAGCAAAACTAATAAAGTCGTAGCGTTTTTATTTAAACCCGCTCATGTTTTGTTCCCCTCCAAAAAAAAAACACTAAGGTTTCCAGAGATTGTTCTCATGTAAATGTGGCCTCATAGTTGGTAGATCACTTTGACTTGGTTATTTTAAAAGTAGCTCACATGCTGAAAATATCTTGGCAACCCTGATGTAGTGTATCTACTACACATTGTCTTTGCCAGAGGAAACATAAGATGCTGTATCTGAAATGACAACTTTACTCTAGTTGTAAATGCATAGTCATAGTCCATAAGTATAATATTATGAAGTAAATGTTTATACACAGTGGATATATACAGTCGGTGCACAGTGTGTTCTTTCTGAAGTAAAAACTTCAGTTTGCATCTGCCTTTTTATTTGTAGTTGTTGAGTACTGCAGTTTAGATGAACGTTTTACTGTCGTTCTTTGGTTTATCAGACTTGAGTTCTTCAACTAAAAGCAAATATAAGATTAGCAAGAGAATCTGAAACTGGATTCAAACTCTGAAAAGTCCTCTTTAATTACTCACAGTTCATCATTTAGCATTAGCTGATCTCAGGATTTGACTTTTAACTTTACACATTGCACATTCTAAATATATTGAGTGCTCTCTATAGTTATTTTGTTCAAACCTTTTAACACGTTCATGCAGACTTTTTACCATCTCACCGTAACTTAGCATCTTGTGTCACACCAACCCTCTGCAGATTCCTCCTCCACCATGATCGTTCTTTGTGGTCTTCATGTTTTCCTCCCTGGCAGCTCTCTAATAACATCCTCGTACTGTCCCACAGTTCCCATCGTTTAATTGTTTTTAATACCAGTTGTTCATTGTTTGTGACCCGTTCATATTGTTTTTTTAAATATATAAATATATATATATATTTTATTGCAAATTCAGGTCAATTTCTTGAGCTTCATGGTCTTTATACATCTGCAGGTTTCTAAACTTTTTTTCACCACAACCACAGAAATGTACTTGAACTCACACATTGTGGATCAGTTAAAATCCCACAGGAATATTTTTTACTTTTTAAAATGTATTTATTGTCAGGAATGATGACAGCTTCCTTTGTAAATTAAAGGCGCCATTCCACGCGGCTATAACTTTAAAAATCAGGATTTCTGTAAACTCTTCCTGCAGCTTCAGCATCATCACCAAATTGACGTTTTGTGTATTTTCATTGGTTGCCTGCAAACATGGCAACCAAAAATTGGTTTCATTTCATTTTTCCCATAAACTGTATATTTTTAGTACAAGCCACGTTTGATGTTCGTTTTATAATTTGAGCATAAAAGTGACAATGTATTTCACCTCCTGGCAGCTTCACTATGAAATTGCTGTTAAAGTGGAACAGGATATTTTGAGAAAGAGGCAGATTGTTCTGTTTGCTCTCTGCATCCCCTCAGTCAATTTAAACTGAACATATTAGGATGTTTTTGCTCCATAACATGACTAAAGAAGTTCAGAAGCTTCCTGCTGCTGTCAGTAAAATCTCATTTTGCTGTTCAGCCCAGGAGAGGGTACTGTTCTTCAGCTTTTCTTACTGCATGATGCATCAATTCTCTTCCTGGCAAAATAAAAAAAAAAATCAACATGCTTCTGTGATTTAAGAACAAGTTGGCATGAGACTCCAATCAGGGAAATATTGCATTTTTATTTATTTATATTTTAGGAAAAAAGCTATGTAACACTGACAGGATTTTATTTTATTTTTTTCATAAAGCAAACGATCTGTCATGGAGTTTCTAATGAATTTACTGTAATAAACCTTGACTCACAGCCAATAAACTTGACAAAATGAGAACACAAAGTTTACAACTCCTATTAATGACTAGGAGTTTGTGTAAACTGTAACTAAAAACAGAGCACGATGATTTCAAGGTTCAAGGTTGTTTATTGTCATCGCATCACATGGGATACATGAGGTGGAAGGAAACTGTGTACCCAAGGTCCCAGTTACACCCCAAAATAGCAACAAAATTATATATAAATAAACTGTACAAGGATCTAATATATATGCTAAACAATAATACTGTAATGTGAAATAACACAATATATGACACAGCAGCCTGAACATGAGTCTGTGGTGAGCAGATGGGTATGAATACAGCAGCTCAGATAAAGTGACATATCATCAATTAAAGTGGCATTACAGTGATTTTCCTGCAGGGATTCATGAGTCTAACAGCCTCAGGGTAGAAGCTGTTCCTCAGTCTTGTGGTTCTACACTTAATGCTCCTCAACCTCCTGCCTGATGCGAGTGTGGCAAAAAGTGTGTGCGCTGGGTGATGTTCTGTTCTCTGATATGTGTATATTTAATAAACCCTTGAGGCTACACAGAAGCATGCGTGACACGACTCCGTCTTAACAGGTAACCTTTATTACGGTCCGACCCGCAACACAATACAACACAAAGGTTCCTACCAACAGCCTGATACTACATCCCCCTTTCTGAATAGGATTTGTTGTGAGGGTCTACAAACATAATTGCACTAATACTTTCCTAAAGCAGAATGTGCTAGAACTCTAACTTATTATCACTGTTATTCATTTCTGATACACCAACAGTGCACAAACTCAAATCTCTTTACAGTCACAGTTCAGCCTAAGAACCCAGATGTATATAAATCTCAGAACAGTAATCTCTGTAACATTTAACTTTAACTAAGAGGGAGGGGTGGACTACCCAAATCCTCTAACTGAGTGTGGGGATTATTCTGCCCCATGCAGGAAACTCACTCAGTTCCTATGAACAAATATAATCATCCAGATAAGCTGGAGGTCTCCTATTTCTCAGTGAAACTCGACTCTCAGGTGGTGGAGTCTGATGGCTAGCCTCCTGCTGGTCTTCATCTGGATCAGGTGTGTGTGTGTAATTGTCAATGTTTTCTTCATGTACTGTCTCATGTGGAACAGCAGAAGTTTCAGTTGCTCTAGGAGTGTGTGAAAGGTGGTAGTTATTCCTTCTCAGCAAGCCTCTGGGTGTCTCGACAATGTAGGATCGAGGTGGACCTGCTCCAGACACTACTCTTCCTCTTGTTTGCAGATCTGTCACCCACACCTCCTCACCTGGATGTAGAGTTGACATGTTGTGAGCCCGGTGCCTCCGGTTGTAGTTTTGTCTTTGTTTCTGTCTATAATTGTCCTCAGCAGTCCTCAGTTTTTCCATATCAACATTCTTTGGTGTTAGTTGCGACTGAGTAACAGGAACAGTTGTCCTTATCCTCCTTCCCATGAGAAGCTCAGTCGGACTGAATCCATTTGCCAATGGAGCGGAACGGTAGGCCATGATAGCGAGATACGAATCCTTCGACTTTTTGAGGAGATGGTTCTGACAGCTCTCTCAGCCTCGCCGTTGCTCTGAG
>JBBPBX010027298.1:0-19078 GCA_038048925.1 Garcialebias charrua | reverse complement strand
TGAAACTAGAACATTCATTTAGTGTTAATTTACAAACTATTTATTTTTACATTTTCATCAAGTTGTTTGTAAATCTTCCATCATCTGCATTTAGTTCCAGGTGTTACACCAAATTCTGTGACTTATCAAATTCTGTGACCACAGGGGGCGACTGCGGACAGTACATTCCTCTGGGACCATTGCATTCAATTGCTGTTGTTTAAACATTTAAACCCAAAATAGCCCTTTAATAAATCTGTAAATGATTAATAAATGTTTCCATGGCTTTGTTGGGAGGGAGATTGGGTTCAAAACGGCTTCTAATATTCTAATACCTTCTTTTAATACCCTAACCTTACTATAATTTCACATCAATATTATCACAGTTCATTAGTTTTGGAGTTCTGCCACCTCCTCACTACAATCTGGGGCATTTAACATAACATGGGACCCTCAAATAGCCAGTATCACAGAGGAATGTACGCCGTCGCCCCCTGTGGTCACAGAATTTGGTGTAACACCGGCAGTGTCCTCGTTGATCCAGCAGCAGTTCTTTGTTGTCTCCTGCAGGGAGCAGAAAAGTTGATCATCATGTCTGGGTGACGTCCTTCTCTCATCCTGCTCCTCCTCACCTCATCCTGCTCCTCCTCACCTCATCCTGCTCCTCCTCACCTCATCCTGCTCCTCCTCACCTCCTCCTGCATTAGTTTGAGCTGACAGAGGTTTATTACCTCCTCCCCAGGTCGGGAGTCTCTCCTCCAGCTGGGTTACGTAAGAAAACCGACGGGGGCCATCAGCCCTGTCTGTTTTTAAAGACACTCAGAAGTTGAACCATGACGGTGGCAGAACTCCAGCAGCACTGGATGATCTCATGTGTGTCACCACCACCATGCCTTAAAGAGCCAACACATGATTTACACACATTAAACACATGTTTCACTCCCTGCAGAGGAACGAAGGTTTGGTTCATGGTGTGGCCTTTTGAAATCATTAATTCATCCCAGATTAAATGCTCCTCCCTCCAGCTCGTCCCCAACATCTAAATTCAAAGATAAATGTGATGAAATCTGTAGCAGAGCTTGAAAAAGCCCCAACATCACGTACAGCTGCAAACAGATGCATAAAAGAAAACACTAACAACAAACATGAGCTGTGATTATCTTCATTATCACTTTACGTTCAGTTCTGGACCACAAGGATTTTTTTTCTTGAAACTGTATTTAATAATAATAATAATAATTGTCTATTCTTGTCATCTGCGTATGTTTCCCATACACAGACGAAATTCGTCTCTGCATTTAACCCAACCACCTACCAGGTGGTGCAGTGAGCAGCCATAGAAAGCGCTCGGGGAGCTGGAGAAATAGGTGTGCACTCATAGACACCCCAAGGTGTGTAGTGGCCGGGACGCGAACCCGCGTCCTTCGGGTCCCAAGTCAAACGCCCTAACCACTACACCATCTAGATATTAAACTAGAAAAACACAAACAAGACAAATAAAAAATTAAAAACTGAAAGAGGGATGTTGAAAACATCATCCAAAGACAGGTGTTGAAATAACAAAGAGTGCATATGTATAAACATCTGTCTCCAGACCAAGTGTGTGTGTGTCTCCTGACCAGATGTGGGTGTCTCCAGACCAGGTGTGTGTGTCTCCAAACCAGATGTGTGTGTCTCCAGACCAGATGTGTGTGTCTCCAGACCAGATGTGTGTCTCTAGACCAGGTGTGTGTGTCTCCAAACCAGATGTGTGTCTCTAGAGCAGGTGTATGTGTTCAAACCAGATGTGTGTCTCTAGACCAGGTGTATGTGTTCAAACCAGATGTGTGTCTCTAGACCAGGTGTATGTGTTCAAACCAGATGTGTGTCTCTAGACCAGGTGTGTTCAAACCAGATGTGTGTCTCCAGACCTGGTGTGTCTCCAGACCAGATGTGTGTGTGTCTCCAGACCAGATGTGTGTGTGTCTCCAGACCAGGTGTGTGTGTGTCTCCAGACCAGATGTGTGTGTCTCCAGACCAGATGTGTGTCTCTAGACCAGGTGTATGTGTTCAAACCAGGTGTGTGTGTATTCAAACCCGATGTGTGTCTCTAGACCAGGTGTATGTGTTCAAACCAGATGTGTGTCTCCAGACCTGGTGTGTCTCCAGACCAGATGTGTGTGTCTCCAGACCAGATGTGTGTGTCTCCAGACCAGGTGTGTGTGTGTCTCCAGACCAGATGTGTCTGTCTCCAGACCAGATGTGTGTCTCTAGACCAGGTGTATGTGTTCAAACCAGGTGTGTGTGTTCAAACCAGATGTGTGTCTCCAGACCTGGTGTGTCTCCAGAACAGGTGTGTGTGCTCAGACCAGATGTGTGTCTCTAGACCAGGTGTATGTGTTCAAACCCGATGTGTGTCTCTAGACCAGGTGTATGTCTTCAAACCAGATGTGTGTCTCTAGACCAGGTGTATGTGTTCAAACCAGATGTGTGTCTCTAGACCAGGTGTATGTGTTCAAACCAGATGTGTGTCTCTAGACCAGGTGTATGTGTTCAAACCAGATGTGTGTCTCTAGACCAGGTGTATGTCTTCAAACCAGATGTGTGTCTCTAGACCAGGTGTATGTGTTCAAACCAGATGTGTGTCTCCAGACCTGGTGTGTCTCCAGACCAGATGTGTGTGTCTCCAGACCAGATGTGTGTGTCTCCACACCAGTTATGTGTGTCTCCAGACCAGTTGTGTGTGTTCAAACCAGATGTGTGTCTCTAGAACAGGTGTATGTGTTCAAACCAGATGTGTGTCTCTAGAACAGGTGTATGTGTTCAAACCAGATGTGTGTCTACAGACCTGGTGTGTCTCCAGACCAGATGTGTGTGTCTCCAGACCAGATGTGTGTGTTCAAACCAGATGTGTCTCTCTCGAACAGGTGTATGTGTTCAAACCAGATGTGTGTCTCTAGACCAGGTGTATGCGTTCAAACCAGATGTGTGTCTACAGACCTGGTGTGTCTCCAGACCAGATGTGTGTGTCTCCAGACCAGATGTGTGTGTCTCCAGACCAGGTGTGTATGTGTCTCCAGACCAGATGTGTGTGTCTCCAGACCAGATGTGTGTGTCTCTAGATCAGGTGTATGTGTTCAAACCAGGTGTGTGTGTTCAAACCAGATGTGTGTCTCCAGACCTGGTGTGTCTCCAGAACAGGTGTGTGTGCTCAGACCAGATGTGTGTCTCTAGACCAGGTGTATGTGTTCAAACCCGATGTGTGTCTCTAGACCAGGTGTATGTCTTCAAACCAGATGTGTGTCTCTAGACCAGGTGTATGTGTTCAAACCAGATGTGTGTCTCTAGACCAGATGTGTGTCTCTAGACCAGGTGTATGTGTTCAAACCAGATGTGTGTCTCTAGACCAGGTGTATGTGCTCAAACCAGATGTGTGTCTCTAGACCAGGTGTATGTGTTCAAACCAGATGTGTGTCTCTAGACCAGGTGTATGTGTTCAAACCAGATGTGTGTCTCTAGACCAGGTGTATGTCTTCAAACCAGATGTGTGTCTCTAGACCAGGTGTATGTGTTCAAACCAGATGTGTGTCTCCAGACCTGGTGTGTCTCCAGACCAGATGTGTGTGTCTCCAGACCAGATGTGTGTGTCTCCACACCAGTTATGTGTGTCTCCAGACCAGTTGTGTGTGTTCAAACCAGATGTGTGTCTCTAGAACAGGTGTATGTGTTCAAACCAGATGTGTGTCTCTAGACCAGGTGTATGCGTTCAAACCAGATGTGTGTCTACAGACCTGGTGTGTCTCCAGACCAGATGTGTGTGTCTCCAGACCAGATGTGTGTGTCTCCAGACCAGGTGTGTATGTGTCTCCAGACCAGATGTGTGTGTCTCCAGACCAGATGTGTGTGTCTCTAGATCAGGTGTATGTGTTCAAACCAGATGTGTGTCTCCAGACCTGGTGTGTCTCCAGAACAGGTGTGTGTTCTCAGACCAGATGTGTGTGCTCAGACCAAGTGTGTGTTCAGACCAGGAGTGTGTCTTCAAACAATGTACAAGTCTCCAGACCAGATGTGTGTGTCTCCAGTCCAGATGTGTGTCCAGAACACATTCAGGTGGTTGTGTGGGAGTTGGACAGGTTAATTTAGTGATTGTGGTCAGGGACAGAAAGAGAAGAGAAAAGTTGATTATTTTAGAGACTGCTGACTTGAACCCTTGAGCCAATGTTAACATGAATGTGTCGGTTTTTGTCCATCACTCAGTAACAAAACAATTTTTCATGAGGTCATCCTGAACATACAAGAGTTTAAAAGACTTTTGTTTCAACATTTTGTTGAACTCGTCTGACCCGGTGGTGGTTTTTAAAGTTTTTCTTCTTCAGTGCCTCTGAGGCACCAGGAGAAGAGGGAAACAGGCTCTAATTTGTCTCCTGCCGCCCTGCCAGGAGCCTCTGCTGGATTTCCATGACCTTAAAAGCAATCTTTAGCTGTTTATCATATTTATTAAGACGAATTGTACTTGGTGGGGTCCTGCTCAGTTAAACAGATCTCATGCAGTCCTCTGCAGCTAGAACCAAACTCTGCTAACACCGAGAGTTTGGGGGTTTATTTTCTGCTCTCAGGTTATAAACACTTGGCAAAACTTCTGGTTTTAATCACTTTTCTCTCTGTCTTCCAATTCGCCATAATCTGCAGGTACACTGTTTATTTAAAGAAATAAAGCATTGCAGTTTGATGTTAGCGTGCTCATTTGCATCGTTTTGTTGGCGTATTCTTTTAAACGTGTAGAAAGTAATCATCTATACCACGGCCAAGTTTTCCTTGCCATCACAAATATGTCTTTCTCTCAGTAACATGTACAAATACTGAGGTAAAGCTTGGGGTGGTAGTAGCTGATGGTCTTGCATAACACGTACTTCAAGCACTAACGGAGAACATGAGGTTTTGTTAAAATACATTTTCCAGGCGTGTCGTAAGAAACTTCATCTTTTGTCTTCGTGAGATGATCTTAGTCTAAAACTCCAACACGAGGGGTGGTGAGAAATGTGTCGGGGCTTTCCTATACGAGTGGGATCCATTTTTGTTTGTGGAAAAACTCTCCAGCTGTTTGTGGTCAGCAGGAGGAACATCTGTGTCCTTAGCTCCAAGGACAAACGGACAGACCTCTGGCTAGTTCGTGCTGCAGACAAACGTGCGTGTTTTGGTCTTGCGGTAAAATTAATTCTTGTCTTTTTGCAGGGACGTGGCCAACTTTTTGTGTTTTCTGTGTTTTCAGTGTGAGCTGGTGTTAAACGCCCAACAGTGTTGGATCTAGGGGTGCGAATCTCTCAGTGTCTGGAGAATCGATTCGATTCCAATTTTAGATGCACCGATTCGATTAAAAATCGATTTTCGATTCTAAAACGATTTTCATTCCAGGATCGATTTTCGATTCAGAATCGATTTTCGATTCTGAAACTATTTTCAATTGAAATCATGAAAAGATTAAACAATAATGTAAACAAATAAAACATTTATTTAAAACAATAATGTATGCTTGTAGCAAACATTAATAATGTCAAATAATACAGTATAAATACAGCAGATGGGTATATGAATAGAATGCAGCAGCTTTAATCGGGTCCTGGAGGTCACTGGTGCCTATATCCAGCAGTCACTGTGCGAGAGGCAGGGGACACCCTGGACATGTCTCCAGTCCATCACAAATAATTCAAAATACAAACGTAAACAAAGATTTCAGCCTACTGTATTGCATAAACATTTAACTCAAAATAAAATAGACTTCAAAATCATATTGCATTCATCCATGTTTCAAATGTGTATGGATGGATTTTGTTTAAAAGATTTGTTTGGTAAATCTTTTCAACAAAAGCCATCTATCCATCATCTTTACCCGCTTTATCCTTATCGGGTCCTGGAGGTCACTGGTTCGGGTCAGATTTCTTCTTCTTTCTGCCACCTTTCATTTTATGTATTCTTTCATATACTATGAGATATGGTTTTATTTTCTTTATATTTTGGGTTTTAATGTTAATTTTTTTTTTTAAATAATCGATTTTGGGGCTTTTAGAATCAATTCTGAATCACCAGGACTATGAATCTCGATTCTTTAAAAAAATCGATTTTTCCTGCCCCCCTAGTTGGAGCACCTGCCAGTTTGGACATAATGGATTGGTTTCCCTCTGTTTCCTGCAGTCACACTGTCGCTTCTTTGATACTCTTTAATTCTCACACAAACTTTCTTCCCCGCTCTAGTTAGCACACACACACACACACTAGCGCACACAGTTATGGATGTTGTCACACCCACCCCTCGCTCCTCACAGCTGGGCCCGAGGTAGCAGCAGTGACATATGGGAAAGTCAGCCTGCAGCATCGCTCAACCTCAGCCTGCCAAGCTGAACAAGAACAGCATCCTCCCGTCACATCAACAGCCCCCCTCTTCTTTTTCTGTAATCTCTCCAGCGCCACCGTCCCTCTGTCTGTGCAGCCCCTGGAGTCTGTGAGATCTGTCATTGTTTGCTTCTAATGTAAACTTCACAAACATTTTCATTTATATTAAGGTTTGTATTAGGGGGAGCTGGAATCTAACAGTGCAGGATCTTACATGTCAGATCTGAGCTGATGTTAATTCAGACCCAGCATTGCAGTAAGGTCAAATGAATCCTCTAATTCACAGCTGACAATTCAATTCAACCTTTGTTTATACAGATAAATCACATTGAGCCTCTTACTTTGGAAGAAGAAATGTGAAACTTGTATGTGTTTGATTTATTATCACTCAAACGCGCTATAGACACTTTTGTATTCTTTGTTTGAATTTAAGTTTTTTTTTTTAATGAAACCAAATTTTAGAGCGACATCTGGAAAACTAGTTGTATATTTGTGTCCAACCATTATTTTCTGAACGTCAAGCACAAGATATTTGGCTAACAGACAAACATGTACACACAGACAGAGACAGACAAATGTTATTTCGTCTGGGCTGGTGATAACTGGGTGCTTGGATTTGTCAAAGTTTTGAGTTTTGGACCCAGTTTGGAGCTTTACAACAACAAAACCTATTTTTATTATAAAGCAAAACAAAATTCTGACGAGGCAGAAAAAAACTCACACACCCCTGGCAACAACTCAAGGAAGGACAAGGAAGCACAGGGGAGATTGGGCGTGGCATAAATAATGCATAATGCTCAGCTGAGTGCGGCGAAGGTAAAGAGCTGAACGGACCGGTGCTGATGAGAGAAGTGGCTGCAGCTGTGGCAGGTGAAACGTTGGGTGTAGATGGCTGGAAGAAGTCCTGACTGAGTGAGAAGTGGCTGATGGCACAGAAGAACCGCAACTGAACACAAATGAACCAAAGAAGAAGAAGAACTGAAAACGCTAAAACGTGTCAAAAAACAACTTAAATGATTTTGACAGAAGTTGACCTAAGTCCATCACACCAAATCTCCTATTTGACTTTCAGTTGGTGCTATTGCCGTGGCGCCAGCATTTAATTTCACATTAAGCTACATCATTTGGTGGTAAAGAGATCAGGCTCGTTTCATAAACTTTTGTGAGATCAGGTTGATCAAAACGGATCCGTATGAATTATGTATTTTTCTGACCATAAGGCGCACTTAGTCTTATGAATGAATTCTGGTTGTGCTCACTGACTTCAAACCAATTTTATGTGGTTATTGGGAACGAGTTGAGTAAAGTTTGACTTATCTGACTGTTTTGTTTCGCGTAATGCGCCTTATAATCCAGTGCGCCTTATAATCTGAAAAATACGGTAATTAAAACCTCCTTTACATTTAAACTTTTCCAGTATAAGAGTTGCACTTCTTGAAGAAAATCCTCACAATTTGCACACATTGCTTGTAAATTATTCACCAGCTCATGAGTTCCACGCGTTTGTTTGATTTTTTCAGATCAAACGGAGGTTAGTTGAAATGAATCCACGTATAGAAACGTTTTTAATGAACTAAACATCAGAATGAAGCTTTTCTGCCAGGTTTGACTCTTTCAACCTTTTACATCTATCATTTTTTTTCCTGAGTGAGCAAATACATTGTCCGAAAGTGTTGGCCGTTATCCCAGTCAGGACAATTATTCCACATACCACTCTGTGGAGCAGCAGATTTATTGCTCTTCCTGTAAGAGTGGCCTTTTGAAACACATCAGGACGGCAATTTCTTTCAAACGCACCCCGGCCACAACAATTGTCAGGGTTTTTGTGTCAAATTGGAAATAACCGACATGACTGCTTTTGTGGGGTGATGGTTCCCCGATTCAAAAAGGGGGACCAGTAAGGTGTGTTCCAACTACAGGGGGATTTGATTTGATTTGATTTGATGTTTATTCATTCATTTTAAAAGAACAATACAAAACAGTTTCATCAGATACAAGAATACAAGTAGGATAAAATGAAAGGAGCAGAAAGAAGATGAAATCTTATTATATCTGCCCCTTATTTCACAGTTTGTTCAACCAATGATAACCTTCAAACTACATCACAAAATGAATAACTCTACTTAATTTTTCTAACTGTAATACACAAACTACATCACAAAATGAATAACTCTACTTAATTTTTCTAACTGTAATACACAAACTACATCACAAAATGAATAACTCTACTTAATTTTTCTAACTGTAATACACAAACTACATCACAAAATGAATAACTCTACTTAATTTTTCTAACTGTAATACACAAACTACATCACAAAATGAATAACTCTACTTAATTTTTCTAACTGTAATACACAAACTACATCACAAAATGAATAACTCTACTTAATTTTTCTAACTGTAATACACAAACTACATCACAAAATGAATAACTCTACTTAATTTTTCTAACTGTAATACACAAACTACATCACAAAATGAATAACTCTACTTAATTTTTCTAACTGTAATACACAAACTACATCACAAAATGAATAACTCTACTTAATTTTTCTAACTGTAATACACAAACTACATCACAAAATGAATAACTCTACTTAATTTTTCTAACTGTAATACACAAACTACATCACAAAATGAATAACTCTACTTAATTTTTCTAACTGTAATACACAAACTACATCACAAAATGAATAACTCTACTTAATTTTTCTAACTGTAATACACAAACTACATCACAAAATGAATAACTCTACTTAATTTTTCTAACTGTAATACACAAACTACATCACAAAATGAATAACTCTACTTAATTTTTCTAACTGTAATACACAAACTACATCACAAAATGAATAACTCTACTTAATTTTTCTAACTGTAATACACAAACTACATCACAAAATGAATAACTCTACTTAATTTTTCTAACTGTAATACACAAACTACATCACAAAATGAATAACTCTACTTAATTTTTCTAACTGTAATACACAAACTACATCACAAAATGAATAACTCTACTTAATTTTTCTAACTGTAATACACAAACTACATCACAAAATGAATAACTCTACTTAATTTTTCTAACTGTAATACACAAACTACATCACAAAATGAATAACTCTACTTAATTTTTCTAACTGTAATACACAAACTACATCACAAAATGAATAACTCTACTTAATTTTTCTAACTGTAATACACAAACTACATCACAAAATGAATAACTCTACTTAATTTTTCTAACTGTAATACACAAACTACATCACAAAATGAATAACTACTTAATTTTTCTAACTGTAATACACAAACACACTAAGCTACATCATATATAGTTTTTGAGCAAGTCCTTTTTGACCTTTTTCTTAAATGTATACATTGATTTTGCATTTTTAGGTAGACCGTCCCTTTAAGCTGGTTCTGAATTGTGGTTTGATGAATATCTCTGTCCCTTTGAGATTGTAATAACTTTGTCTTTTTATAAAATTTCTTTGGATATTTAAAGGTAATGTGTTATTATGAGCCCTATACATAACTGATAAAATACTATATTCTACCAATTCCTGGAATTTCAATAAATTTAGCTGAAGAAACAAGGTGTTTGATGGGTGACTGAAATGTTTTCTGGTGATTACTCTTACAGCTCTCTTTTGTAAAATAAAAACAGGCTTTGTAATTGTTTTGCACGCTTTTCCCCAAACCTCAATACAATAGATTAAACGTGGAACAATGATTGTGTTATACAACATATACAGAGCTTTATCAATTAAAAAATCCCTGACTTTATACAGTACTGCAATTGATCTAGCTATTTTTGTTTTAATGGAATTTACATGATGTTTCCATGTCAGTTTGTCATCAATGATAACACCCAGAAACTTCACTTCACTCACTTTACAGATCACAACATCTTCAATTTCAAATGGATCGTCAACAATTCTCTTTTTGTTACTGAATATCATGTAATTAGTTTTATCTAAATTCAAAGATAATTTGTTTAATTTAAACCAAGTTTGTATTTTTATAAATTCTGTTTTCATCAGCCTCCCTGGTAAGGTCTATTCAGGGGTTCTGGAGAGGAGGGTCCGTCGGATAGTCGAACCTCGGATTCAGGAGGAGCAGTGTGGTTTTCGTGCTGGTCGTGGAACACTGGACCAGCTCTACACCCTCAACAGGGTCCTGGAGGGTGCGTGGGAGTTTGCCCAACCAGTTTACATGTGCTTTGTGGACTTGGAGAAGGCATTCGACCGCGTCCCTCGGGGGGTTCTGTGGGGGGTACTCCGGGAGTATGGGGTACCAGGCCCTTTGATAAGGGCTGTTAGGTCCCTGTACGACCGGTGTCAGAGCTTGGTCCGCATTGCCGGCAGTAAGTCAGGCTCGTTTCCAGTGAGAGTTGGACTCCGCCAAGGTTGCCCTTTGTCACCGATTCTGTTCATAACTTTTATGGACAGAATTTCTAGGCGCAGCCAAGGTGTTGAGAGGATCCGTTTTGGTGACCTTAGAATCGCTTCTCTGTTTTTTGCAGATGATGTGGTCCTACTGGCTTCATCAGTTCGTGATTTACAACTTTCACTGGAGCGGTTTGCAGCCGAGTGTGATGCGGCCGGGATGAGGATCAGTTCCTCCAAATCCGAGGCCATGGTCTTGAGCCGGAAAAGGGTAGCATGCCCTCTCCGGGTCGGGGAGGAGGTCCTGCCCCAAGTGGAGGAGTTTAAGTATCTCGGGGTCTTGTTCACGAATGAGGGAAAACTGGAGCGTGAGATCGATAGGCGGATAGGTGCAGCATCCGCAGTGAAGCGGGCGCTAGGACACGCTGGAGGGACTATGTTTCTCGGCTGGCCTGGGAACGCCTTGGGATTCCCCCAGAGGAGCTGCTCCAAGTGGCTGGGGAGAGGGAAGTCTGGGCCTCCCTACTTAGGCTGCTACCCCCGCGACCCGACTCCAGATAAGCGGAAGACAATGGATGGATGGATGGATGGACTGCTTTAGGAGGTACCACGCCGACTGGAACTTAAAGCACATACTAAATCTTAAAGCTCCTTCAAACACGTACAGCACGAGTTGTCCTGATGCTGCTGCATGATCCAAGTAGATCAATCCAACAAGGTTCAGTCGGGGACAGATTATTCGTTGTTGAAACGTTTCGTCTTTTCTCCAAAAGACCTCTTCAGTCTAAAGAAGTCTTGACTGAAGAGTCTGAACAAGACTTTGGGATAAAAGACGAACCATTTGAACAAAGAAGAACCCGTCCAGAGGACTCCTCCTGAGTCAGCGCACCAGTCTCTGCAGACGCTGTTCGCTTCTTCCTGCGTCGACTCACTGCAGCGCCCCAGAGCCGGTGCCATGTCACATCTCCAGGTGCACGATTCTTCTTCTTCTTCGTGTTGTTTAATGGCGGTTGGCAAGAAACTGAAGATGTGCATTACCGCCACCTACTGGTATGGAGTGTGGTTCAAAATGGTTATTTTCCCAATCTATTCATGAGTTTTCTACCGTAAATTTTAAATTCTGTTAAACAATTTTTTTTTCAGAAATCTTATTATAATTTGAATATGTTTGCTTCCTAAATTCCTTTGTAGTGTGTCTATACTGTTCCTTAATATTTTCAAACTGTCTTATCATATGTCTTCTTTCTTGTTCATATTTCTGACACACGTGTATTACAGTTTCCTTCTGCCCACAATGGTCACAGTTCCCACTACACTATTATGCTTTTTTATAGTAAAAACTGTGTCATTAAGTCCTGTATGTCCGAATCTCAGTCGTGTTATAATTCTCTCTTCTACTCCTTTTTCCAGCTCTCGTTTCTCCTACAACCCTTTGGATCTTAAAGAACCATCTTCCTTTGTTATCTCCCTCCCATCTCTTCTGCCATTCTTTCTTCAGTCTTTCTTTAACTATACTTCTTGCTTCAGATTTACTTGTTGGAACTGTAAAATTTATGTCCATTTGTGTTGCCTTCTTTGCCGTTTTATCTGCTTTCTCATTTCCACTTACTCCTATGTGGGCTGGTACCCAAAGAAATACTACAATTAATCCCATCCTTTGTATTCTGAACAACGTGTGACTTATTTCTAGTAAAATGTCTGGCCTGCTTTCGGAACAGGTGCATGATTTGTGACATCTGACCAAGTAAATGCTGCCTCACGCAGAGAAAAAATAGCCTCCAGATGTTTTCTCTCAGCTGGGTGCCGGGGTGGGATTAGAGGGGCTGACGTGGCACGGTGGCGTGGATAGAAATTCTTGGTCTTTTCTTATGAGTCGAGTTGTCAGTGATGAAGGCAGCAAGAAGGGAGAGAACAAGAGGGCTGGCTCTCGTTCACCACATTTAGTTCTTTGTAACTGGGTTGTGTTCATAACTAGAAGCTCAGAGTTGCAGTGTGTCACCCTCGGGCTGTGGAAAACATGTTTACACGCTCTTCTTTAGAATCGAGTGTTGAGTCCAGGCTGAAGGTCTTCCATTTGTATGTGTTACACACAAGCCCGGAGGACGCCTTGATTTACCAAACATGTATTTTGTGGGCTCCTCGTAACTCGTTCTGTAGATAAGAGTGAGACCCATTTGTCTCTGGATTCCATGGCAACAGCAGAAAATGTGGACAGAGAGAAACCTCTCTTCA
This sequence comes from Garcialebias charrua, assembly GCA_038048925.1. NCBI lineage: Eukaryota > Metazoa > Chordata > Actinopteri > Cyprinodontiformes > Rivulidae > Garcialebias > Garcialebias charrua. The sequence goes on along the minus strand of JBBPBX010027298.1, from coordinate 6,110 downwards.
ACCCTGCTGAAAATCACAGCTATCTCTTCAATAAGAACAGAAGCGTTGAGTGAGGTTACCTGCTGGATGAGTGTGCTACTCCTCCGTCCTCCCCCGCCTGCTTCCTCTTCTGGAGTCAGCTGGCGGAGCACTCGCATTATGAAACCACTCTTTTAATCCGCAACTGTATAAAGAGCTGCAGTGGCTACATGTGGCTTTTATTTGCTCTGCTGATCACTGTAGTGTCGGCTGGATGCGAGTTTAATTCAGCTCTGCTGCTGCTCATCGGCACAAAGCACATTCAGGCAGTTCATCAGAGTTGTTTACCACATTAAGCTGGTGGAAAGAATTAAAAGAGCCTTAGAGGCACGCACTGGCATAACTTGGGTTTAAGCTGAAGCAGAACGAGCTCTGAAGACTTGGGGTCTGATAATGTCACCTTTCAGCAATGGCAATTTGCAGCATAGTTTCATCCCTTATATAGACATATTTAGTAGGGCTGTAGTGATACAATAATCTCACAATACGATACAATACAATATTCTGCTCACAATACGATATATATTGCAATATTCAGCAAACGTACAATTCAATACACTTTTGCGATTTTCTAAAAGATTTTAGAGGGACAGAGTGATATTGGTGACATTTTGTGACTGTTATAGACTTGGATTGAATTAATTTAACTGAAAACTGATTAAAAGCACCAACTACACAATACCTGGCTCTGGTTGGACATGGACACAGACTTAAAGTCGACAGCTGGACAAAATGAATCAAAGAAGTGGTGAGAAAACATGTTTCTTTTAATTGAAACAGTAAAAACTGTAGCTTACATGCATTTGTAAAGTAAATAAAGTGCACCAAGTGCCCTGCTCTGAATAGTTTGAAACCTTTTTAACCTTGACACTTAACATCTGAAGGAATCACTCTAAGTGCTTGGTAAGTAAACAGTAATATGACTTCTCCAAAACAGTCTATAATTCAAGTAATGAAGAACATTTAACTTCAAATGCACCCATCTTATGCTCTACAGCAACACTAGTGGCTGGATGACCTAATCGCTCTCCCGGCGAAGCAAGCAGTGAGTGAGCAGGGTGACAGCTGGATGTTACGATACTTGCGGATGAATATCGATTTTTTTCTAGGAAAGAAAAAATCGATCTATATATATATATATCGCAAAATCAATATTATTACACAGCCCTAATATTTAGCAGCTTTTTATTAATGAAAAGTGCGGTATAAATTGAATTTATTATTATTATTATTATTATTATTATTATTATTATTATTATTTATTATTATTTGCCAGGCTGCAATCACACTCATCATCTGTTACTCCCAATCTCCCTCCTGAAATAAACAATTTTTGACATCATCCAGTCTGATTTGTTCCGTCTCAAACTTGTCCTAAATGCTGATAAAACAAAAGGGATGTTTTTTTCAAGTAGGAAGTCGGTCCCAGCAGATCTTCCTCTGATTTTATCCTCAAATGGTGTCCCTATTGAGTTTGTTGATTCCTATAAATATTTGGGTATACTGGTTGATTCACAGCTCTCTTTTAAACTCCACGTGGAAAACCTAGTAAAGAAACTGAAAGTTAAACTGGGTTTCTTTTTCAGAAACAGATCATGTCTAACACTGAATGTTAGGAAACGCCTTGTATCTGTGACTTTCCTTCCCTCCATTGATTACGGTGACATTCTCTACATGAATGCTCCTACAAGCACCCTGCAGATGTTGGATGTTGTCTATCATGGTGCACTAAGATTCATAACTGGTTGTGATTATCGTACCCACCACTGCACCCTGTATTCACTGGTTAACTGGACATCATTAACCTCACGCAGACTCTTCCACTGGTACATTTTCATCTTTAAATCACTTCTTGGTCTGCTGCCCTCATACATCTCCTCCTACATGTCTCTGCGTGAGTGCAGCTACAGCGTGCGCTCTCAGGACATGATCACCTGCAGTGTTCCGTCAGTGAGGACTGAACTTGGAAAAAGGCCTTCTCCTATTCTGCTCCTGCTTCCTGGAATATCTTACAAAAAGATTTGAAGCTCTCGGCCCTGACCTCCCTAAATGGTTTTAAAAATATTTTGGAAACCTGGCAAAAACCATTGCAGATATCAGAGTCAGAGTCAGAGTCAGAGAGAATTTATTGTCATTTGCACCGCATGTAGTACATGTGTTGAAAACGAGATTATGTACACAGGGTCCCAGTTACATCCAACAACAAATGCAAGAGAAAAACAATAATAACATCTAGGATTAACTAAGAGAGACATCAGCTAGTAATACACTAAGCCCTAATGTAGTAGAAAAACATCATTATAAACAGCAGCACGAACATGAGTCATTATGAGCAGATGGTCACAGATGAACGCAGCAACAAGAAACAGATCAGTATCAACATGATGTGACATTTTGCAGTGTTTATTCTTATTATTTATTTATTCATGAGTCTGACAGCCTCAGGGTAGAAGCTGTTCCTCAGTCTAGTGGTTCTACATTTGATGCTCCTCAACCTCCGTCCCGAGGGGAGTGGTGCAAAGAGTGAGTGTGCTGGGTGAGTGAGGTCTTTCATGATGCAGGTGGCTCTTTTTCTGCATCTGGAGGTGTAAATGTCTGTGATGGTGGGGAGACTGACTCCCACAGACTTCTGTGCAGCCTTCACCACTCTCTGTAGAGCTTTCCTCTCTGCAACTGTGCAGCCTCCATGCCACACGTTGATGCTGGAGCACAGGACGCTCTCCACTGCACACCTGTAGAACGAGGTGAGGACTGAGCTTCTCAGACCAGCTCGTCTCAGCCGTCTGAGGAAGTAGAGTCTTTGATGTCCTTTCTTGATCAGGCTGGTGGTGTTGTTGCTCCAGCTGAGGTTATCATTCAAGTGTACACCCAGGTATTTGTAGCTGGAGACCACTTCCACTGCAGATCCACCTATATACAGTGGGGTGTGGGTGTGTTTGTTCCTTCTGAAGTCCACAATCATCTCCTTCGTCTTCTTCACATTCATGTGAAGGTTGTTCTCTTTGCACCAGCTCTCCAGATGTTCCACCTCCTGTCTGTAGCTGGATTCATCATTATCTGTGATGCATCCCACCACAGCTGTATCATCTGCAAACTTAACAATATGACAGCCTGGATGTGTGGCTGTACAATCATATGTGAGCAGAGTGAACAGAAGAGGGCTCAGCACACATCCTTGAGGAGAGCCAGTGCTGAGGGTGATGGTGGAGGAGGAGAAGTTGTGGATCTTCACGGACTGTGGTCTGTCTGTTAAGAAGTCTAGTACCCAGTTACAAATAGAGGGGCTTAGTCCAAGTGTGGATAGTTTGTCTATCAGAGTTTGGGGGATCATGGTGTTGAAGGCAGATGTGAAGTCCACAAAGAGCAGACGCACGTATGAGTCCTTCTGATCCAGGTGGGTGAGAGCAGTGTGGACCACAGAGGAGATGGCGTCCTCTGTTGATCGGTTCTCACGGTATGCATATTGATGAGGGTCCTCGCTGATGTTGACGGCTGTCTTGATGTGGGACATGACCAGTTTCTCAAAACATTTAGCGACTATCGGGGTGAGAGCCACCTGTCTATAGTCATTCAGACCAGTCCTGTTTTATGTTCCTGTTTTTGATTTTGTACATCTACCTTGTGGTGTTTTGCTAGTTTTGATACTTTGCATTTCACTTTCTATTTCTCTCCTATGTTTTTTTTTCTGTTGTTTGTTGTTTAAGGAAATTCTACCATTGATGTTCATCATTCTTTAGTTTGTAGCAGGTCGCTTTTGTAAATGAGCCCTCAAGGCTCAATGAGATTTACCTGACTAAATAAAGGTTGAATGAAAAAAAGCAGCTGTGAGTTAATTAACAGAAAATAAATATGGAAAATATTGTTTAAATTCTATGAGACAGGTTGAACATGTTTTAGTGGTCACATTTAGGTTGTTACAACAGCTTCAAAAAATATTACTCTGCTTTTGCACTGACTTTGATTAGTTGAAATAACTATTTTTATTTATCCCACAGTTGTTTTTATATATTACCGTATTTTTCGGATTACAAGGCGCATTAAGTGAAACAAGTTCTTGTTGACAGACTTTTGAGCGCTGTGTACCACATAACATCGGTTCGAGGTCAGTAAACACAACCAAAATTAATACATAAGGCTCACTGTCAATTTTTAAGAACTTTTAAGGATTTTAAGTGTGCCTTATAGTCCAAAAAATATGGTACTGCAAGCATAAAGTGCATTTTATGAAAGTATGGAAGTATGGATACAGTTGTTCAAGTTCAGTTCAAGTCCAGTAAACTTTGTAATGACATGTGCATAGCACCTTGAGATTTTTTATTAATGAAAAGTGCGGTATAAATTGAATTTATTATTATTATTATTATTATGTGCCAGGCTGCAATCACACTCTGTTACTCCCAGTCTCCCTCCTGAAATAAACAATTTAAATTTAAATACCATAACATTTTAAATAAACAATCCATGCAGCATGGATTGTTTATTTAAAATGTTACGGTATTTAAATTTAAATTGTAGAGAAGACAAGTGCAGCAGGGCATCACAGTGATGTCACACAGCTTCAGCTCTGCAGCACGGATCACAAATGAGCTTCTTGATCAATTACACTTCAACAACTGAACATAGAAGTTCTAAAATAATTTAAAATATAACTTTTAACACTTTTATAATTTGTGATTACGACAATTTTATGATGTGACATATTTTGAATTCTAAATCCGAAGACAAAAGTCGATCCATGCACCTGGACAGCAAAGGGTTAACCCTTCACAAAGCTGATGCAGCAGGAGAGACGTGTGTGGCAGAGAAGGAGATCAGCTGATCAGCTGCAGGAGGGAGCTTTCCCCCTGCACTCATGGGCTACACACATGGTGCAAAATCATTTAAAGTAATTAATTTTAAATAATCCATGGCTCATCCATTAATCAGCCAATGTGTCATGTCCAATCTTACTTTGAAAAACCACGATTTAGCAAATCCACGATAAACGAACCATTAAGTAGCAAGGGACTACTGTACTGTAGTTGGAAGTGTATTTTACATTTAGTGGCATGCTAAAAATCACATTTGTTCTTTTTTATTTGCACACACAAAAGGTGTGTTACTACAACACATGTTTGTGTAGTTCTGAGGACTCCCACCTCCAGCTCTAACACCCTGAATCAAACTTTATGTGGATCCAGCTGAGAAGTTTCCACTGAGTCCATTTTTCTCAGCAGGTTCATTTCTGCTCCTTTGGACACCATCAGTGTTAAAACAGGCTCTGTTGTTGTTTCAGCAGCCGGCTGCACTCGTTCTCAGTCAGTTACACGTGCATGCCTGAAAATACTGTATGCTGGAATTATTATTGCCTGCCACCGAAAGGTGAGTGTGGAGCGCAGTGGCGGCTCCAGAAATATTTTTCTGCCGGTGCTAAGTGGGGTCTAAGTATTTTACTGAGGGCACTATGAAGGATCATTTGTTCTTTCAGTTCTCATTCTTAAGGTCAAGGTGTCTTTACTGTCATTCACATCACATGTGGTACATGAGGTGGAACGAAACTATGTACACAGGGTCCCAGTTACATCCAACAAAAATACAAATTGCAAAGAAAAACGGTAATAAGATCTAAGATATGATCTAAGAAATACAGGTAGTCCTCGACTTACGATGGAGATCCGTTCCTGCGTGGCGGCGTAAACTGAATTTTGACGTAAGTCGAAATATATGTACATACTGCACCATATACATGTACAGTACTGTATTACCAAGCACTTAGCCTATCCTAACACAGTACCCTACATAATTATCAAAAAACATACATTTGGGAGCCATAATGAAGGGAAAAAAGAGTTATGGCCTACTTCCTCCGTCCATTGGCCGTATTCTCCATTCGTTTACGATGTAAAACCGCCGTCCAGCTCGGTCCATCCTCCGTATTCTCTATTCGTTTACGACGTAAAACCGCATTCACAACACAGTTTTGTTTTGTTTTTTGAATGTCCAGAGGACCAGACTTAGCTTTTTTAGAGAGTACAGTACAGTATTCCTCTGCCGCTACATTTACTACGTAAAACCGAAAACCGGAAATTGCGTAACTCGGCTTTTCAAAAAAA
>JBBPBX010027297.1:11383-37389 GCA_038048925.1 Garcialebias charrua | reverse complement strand
CAGGTGGTACACGTCGCGAAAAACCTTCCCGCAAATGTCACAGCCCACGTGCCGCCTGGTCCGCTCTCGTTTGCGGCTGTTGTCGACCAGCGTCAGCCCCCCGGGCAGCTGGATGCCGTGGTCCAGGAGCCCGGACTGCGTCAGCAAAGACAGGCCGCCCGTGGACAGGCTCACACCCAGGCTGTTCACGCCCACGGTGCTGGCTCCGTGCTGCGCTTCGTGGTTCTTCAGGCGCGAAGCCTCCGTGAAGGCTTTCCCGCAGGACCCGCACGGAAACAGCCCGTTGTCTTTCTGGGCGTCGTGATCGAAGTGGACGGCGTCCACGATGTCCCCGGCTTTCTTTGGTCTCCCCCTTGCCCTTTTCGATCCAGGGGATCCGGCGTCGTGATGATGAAAAGTGCTCCCGGTGATCTCCTCTGGTGGTGGGGACACAGACAGTCCCTCCACCGGCTCCAGTGCTGCTGGCACCGAGGACTCTCCGCCGCTGCTCGAGAAGCTCTGTCCGTTCAGCAGCAGACCCGTTCCGTTGAAGAGATCCTGCGGAGCCGCGGGGAAGCCCAGCTCCGCGGCCGCCGCGGCCTGGAAGAGGCTGGCGTCGCCTCCCCGGGCGCTCGGGACCAGGATCTGCACGTTGGACTGCTTGATCACCTCCTGGCAGATCTCGATGACGGAGCGCATGAGCAGGAACTTGGCGGCTGTCATCAGCTCGGGGAAGCACTCCAGTCGAACCACGATCCTGGAGGTGTAGGCGAAGTCCAGGATGTCTTTGAAAACTTTGGGGCTGATGGTGTGCATCTCCAGCTCCCTGGCGTCGCCCTCCTCCGCCGGGCGGCCGAACACCGACTCGAAGTAGTCGCTGCACGCGGCCAGCACCGCTTTGTGCGCGGGGAAGCTCTCCTCGCCGACGCGCAGGATCACGTCGCAGAACCTGCCTCCATCTTTCCTCTGAACGTCGAGGTTGTGTAGCATCTCCGCGCTGTGCTTGCTCACCTGGTAGGTGTACGAAGAAGTCCAAGACGGCTCGGCTACCTTCTCCATACCGAATTCATCAAATAATGGGTTGTTAGCGACGACGTCGGAGAAATGACAGATTGTGCGCAGCAAAAAAACAAAACAAAAAATAGAGCACCCGAACCAGCAGCCGCACCTCCCGTCGTTTTTTAGCTTCTACCGTTAAACGCTAGCAGCAGCAGGGGAAAAATGGCAGCCCCCCCCAGCTTCCTGTGAACTTTAACCCTGCTTTCTTCATGGGTGGGGGTCGTTGTTGTTTCCTTGAAACCGGTTTCTCTGTAATTTGACAATAAAAGTACCGTTTGTTTAAATATTATACGGCCGTAAATGCTGTCAGTTGGGAGAGTAGCGCGACCACGGCGGAGGGATTTCATGTTAGTGGTTTAACGCGAACACGCAGGTTTCTCTTCCGGTTTGAGCTGAAAGCCCCTCCCCCAACCCAACAGAAACCCCCCTCTTTCCTCTTCAGGCGCTGTCTCCAATCTAATCTGAATACAGTACTGTACATGTGAACTCTACAAGCAAGTTCAGGTGGTCTGGCATCTCGAGGCCAAGCATATTAGAATTTAATATGAAATGTGAAATCATAAAAAAAATAGAATTTGTAGAGATATAAACAGCCCATTCATGGCAATGAAATCAGATTTAAAGGTTATTATGTACTACATCAAGTGGTGCAGTTTGAAAGAGCTTTATACAGTAATGAATGCGATTCTGAAATGCGGATCCGCAAAGCCGAATCAGCTGAAAACCACTGTTACATGATAGATCTACATTAGCCTATAGTTGCGACTTATTTTCGGTCATTTTTGTCCTGTTCCATGGGTAAAAATCAAGGTACTGTATTTGGCATCAGAGCACAAGTTTAGCTTTTATTGGGTTTTTCTGAAATTATAGGATCTCTTGCACCAAGGCATGAAATTGTACAAATACTGTACATCCATCATCTCAAAAACCGACAATGAGCTTACAATTTACTGACAATGGGCACTTGTATTAAAGAACCACACATTTTACTTGCTTTATGCTGCCGTTTGGAGTAATGTTTGCTATGATATTAATGCTTAGTGTATTTCTAGTTGATGTTTTTCTTAGTTCATATCTTAGTTATTACTGTTTTTCTTTTACTTTTTATTGTTGGATGTAACTGGGACCCTGTGTACATAATCTCGTTTTATCACATGTACCCCATGTGGTGCAAATGACAAAGATTCTCTGACTCTGACCATACATGTGGCCAGTTTCTTCGGATTCACTGTAGGAGATCCTTCCTGCCCACATATCAGCATCTACAGTTTAACAACTCTAGAATGAAACCAGGAAGATGAGATTTGACATCCATTAATCCCAAAGGGAAATTAAGTATTTTTGAATTTAATCATAAAACAGTACAGTAAGTTTATTTCGGCTGCTCCCTTCTTCAGGGTTCACCACAGCAAGCGCATGAAAGATTTGGCAATTTGTTTCACGCCAGAAGCACTTCCTGATGCAAACTGGGCTCAAACCCACCACCTCAGGATTGCAAGACTGCAGCACTATCTGGCTCCCACAGACTCAGGCGTATGTTACACCTTTAAAAATGATGGGCCTGGTCACTTCTGGTGTAGCATATTTATTTAGTTTTTAACTGTGAACAGAAAACACAACGGTTACAACTGCTCCTAATATCTGCTGTAAGCTGGTTTCCTAGCAACGGCTGATTTCCTCTGCCTGAACAACAGCCAACAAACGACACAACAGTAAACAGACACACAGTATTCACTTTTAACATCACTGTACATCCACCCCAACACATCTTCCTTAACCAAACCCAAACAATACATATACTGTACAGTATTTTGTTTATGATTCAGCTTACCTGTGAACAGAAAACACAACGGTTACAACTGCTCCTAATATCTGCTGTAAGCTGGTTTCCTAGCAACGGCTGATTTCCTCTGCCTAAACAGAGCGTCATCGTCCGTTCTATAAGGCACTGAGCGCCCTCTGATGGCGAAACCCATACACTACAAGGCAATAACGCTAGTTTCTGTCTGTCAGTAATCTTTAGCAAACAAATAAAATGGGGGGCTACTATTTTCATGCCTTGTTCTCTTTCATAGTGCCACACTCTCCCCCACAAAATTAAATGTCTCCTGACATTTCTGATTACATATTACTGTACATTAAAACTTAGCATTAACACAGTCCCACAGCCCATGGTCTCCAGAAGGTATTACTCTCAATAACCTGAGTCTTAGTCACCTTGCAGTCCCTCTGAACCAAGGTAGGCTGACCTAAAGTGTCATAACTCAATATAAGTGGTTTTTTACTTTGTCTATGGGGTCGCTTTCTCACAGAGTCAGTCTCACCTTTGTTGGCAGCTGAAATGTCAATCACTGCCTCACCGCTCTCTGACCTTCCAAAGTCAATGTCAGAGTGTTCCTCTTCGCTCTGTAGTGGCACATCCTCTTCGCTCTGTAGTGGCACATCCTCTTCGCTCTGTAGTGGCACATCCTCTTCGCTCTGTAGTGGCACATCCTCTTCGCTCTGTAGTGGCACATCCTCTTCGCTCTGTAGTGGCACATCCTCTTCGCTCTGTAGTGGCACATCCTCTTCTTGAACATGAAGACTTGGTTCAGGCTGGAACGGCGCTGCCAAGGGGTTGAGCGGAGTCTGCCAATGTCTCCCTGGAGTCTTCCTGAGGTACCACTGGTATGTGCTACTGTCCTCATCATCTGATGTGTCACCATTTCCTGGATGCTGCTGTGCACATGGACGTCTCAGCCTTTTCTTTGTAACAGTTGGAGCATCTTTTTGGGGCTTAACAGTCTGTGTTGGTGGCTTTTCTAGTGGTAGGAAGTCACAGGGTAGTAGGAGATTCCTGTGCACCACCTTGTCTCTCCCTTGACCAGTTTCAGGACAGATCCGATACACTGGGCTGTCATCTGTTTTCCTCTCCATCACTTTGTAGACCTGGTTCTCCCAATAAGACTGGATCTTTGCAGGTCCACCTCTTGGAGTGAGGTTTCGGAGAAGAACTCTGTCACCAGGCTGAAGATCTCTCCCTTTAACTCTTCTGTCATAGTATGTTTTTCCTCGAGCAGCTTCCTTCGTAGCCGTTTCAGAAGCTACTGTGTAGGCCTCCTGCATTCTCTTTTTCCAGCAGCTAACATAGTCATCATAGTCCATATGAGTTTCATCTTCCCTCAGATTGAAGAGCAGGTCGATGGGCAAGCGTGGGGAACGTCCGAAGATGAGGTAATATGGGGCGTAGCCTGTTGCCTCACTCTTTGTACAGTTGTACGCATGGACAACTTTAGCAAGTGATTCTTTCCAATCCTCCTTCTCCTTGTCCTCCAGGGTTCGTAACATGGACAACAGGGTACGGTTGAATCTTTCCACCTGTCCATTACCTTGTGGATGGTAGGGTGTTGTATGAGAACCCTGGACACCTGAGAGTTCTTTCAACCTTGCCATGAGCTTGTTGTCGAATTCTTTACCCATGTCATGGTGTAGTCTGGTTGGGAAGCCAAACTTCAGCGCAAAGTCATTGAAGAGCTTGTCAGCAACAGTTTTAGCTGTTTTGTTCTTTGTCGGATAAGCTTGGGCGAACCTCGTGAAGTGGTCCATAACAACTAATATATATTCATAGCCATGCTTGCACTTTTCCAGGTGGAGGAAGTCTATGGAGACCAGTTGGAATGGGTAAGTTGACTGGATCGAGGTCAGAGGAGCACAGGTCTGCTTACTCGGTTTCTTCTTCTTGAGACACTCACATTCTTCAGTAACAAAGTGTTCAACTTCTTTTGCCATCTGCGGCCAGTAGAACCTGTCTCTGATCAGGTCGAGTGTTCTTTCCACCCCTAAGTGGCCCATGTCTTTATGGAGCTCTTTGAAAACCAGGGGACGATAGGCTTTAGGGACCAATAACTGCTCTCGGTGGGCTGTTTTGCGGCGCAGGATACCATTTTGGTCGACGTGAAGCTTCAACCACTGCCTGAGCAATGCAGCTACTGCAGGAGCCTCAGACTTCACCTCAATCCTATTTGGTCTTCTACTCTGTGACTTGTACCAGAGCACTCTTGACAGGACCTCATCTGCTTCCTGGGCTGTGCGGATCTCGTCTGGTGTAAAAGGCTGGTTGGTGCTGGAATCTTTGATCAACTTCAGAGCACTAACCTGGATAACACCAATGCCTTGACAGGGGTAACTCTGTTCCACCACCACAGACTCCATAGATGCGCTTATGGCTTCCTGTCCAACTTCAGCTGTACAGCTCTTCATGTAACTGTCAATGTCCAACGGCATTCGCGACAGCCCATCAGCATCTGTATTGGTCTTGCCTGGACGGTAGCGGATGGTGAAGTTATAGCTGGCCAGCTCCGCGACCCATCTGTGACCTGTGGCGTTGAGCTTTGCAGTACTGAGCACATATGTTAGCGGGTTATTATCAGTGTACACCACAAATGACGTTGCATGGTAGAGGTAATCCCTGAAACGTTCACAGATGGCCCACTTCATTGCCAAAAACTCTAATTTGCCAGAGTGCAGGTGGTACTTTTTTTCTGCTGGACTCAAGGTGCGGGAACCATACCCTATTACTCTCATCTTGCCTTGCTGTCGCTGGTATAAAATAGCACCTAACCCAACTTGCGATGCATCACAATGTAACACAAAGGGCTCTGTAAAGTCAGGGTACCCAAGGACAGGAGGTCTGGTAAGTGCATCTATGAGCTGGTTCAATGTCTCTTGGTGGATGCTAGTCCACTGAACGGGTAAGCGTGATGGTAAGTGGCCTTTACTTTTCTTCACCCTTTTGTTCGTCTTCTCAGCTGGGACAGAAGCAGAGTTCTCAGACGATGGAGGACTAAGCAGGTTATAGAGTGGATGGGCTATACGGGAGAAGTTGGCGATGAAAGGCCTATAATATGAGAGGAAACCAAGCATTTGACGTACCTCTCCGACGGTTGCAGGTGTTTTTTCTTTTAAAGCCATCACCGGGGCCAGCTCCGCTGGGTCCATTGTGTAACCTTGGCCTGTAACGAGCTTGCCCAAAAACTTGACACTTCGCCTGAACAGGTCACATTTCTTTGGAGTCAGCTTAATACCATGCTCCCTGTAACGCTGGAGGACAAGGCGGATGTGCTCTAAGTGCTCTTCAAAATTGCTGCTGTGCACCAGGTTGTCATCCAGGTATGGAAGGCAAATAGTGTCTCTGAGACCTGCCATACAATGTTCCATGCTCCTCTGGAACTCAGCTGGTGCGGAGCTCAGGCCAAAGGGAATGCGCACCCATTGGTAGAGCCCCCAGGGTGTGATGAAGGCAGTCAAGGGGCGGCTCTCTTCATCCAAAAAACCTTGGTGGTACGCCTTGCCTTGATCTAGCACTGAAAACCAAGAGCTCCCACCCAGTGCATCTAGCATGTCCTGAATTCTTGGTATCGGATGACGGTCCGGAACTGACTTGCGGTTGAGCTCTCTAAAGTCACAACAAAGCCGAAGGGTACCATCTTTCTTGCGGACACACACCACAGGTGATGAGTAGGGAGACCTTGATTGTGTGATCCAACCTTTGTTAAGCAGATCTTGCAGATACTCTTTCACTTCATTGTGAAGCGGTTTTGGGACAGACATGTAGGTTTTTTTTACAGGACTTGTGTCATGAAGGGTTATATGCATTTTCAGAGAAGGGATGCAGCCCACATCATCACTGTCATATGCAAATGCCTCACATTCTTCCCGCAACATCATCTTCACAGCTCTTTGTTGACTTTCTGTCAGGTACTGAAGATCCACTGGTGGATCCCATGACTTTGGTCTCTGTTGACTCTTGTGTGACTGTGTGTTATTTGTGTTGTGTGACTTTAACTTTGAACTCTTTTTTTCCTCTTGTGTCAGCTCATTTACCTTTGTCTGGTAGTTTGCTGCATATACAGTCTTTATTGGTTCAAGATGTCCGATCACTTTACGACTCATTAGATAAATGGTGTGGTCTGTGGTGTTAGTCACTGGGATGGGCACGTATGGCACTTTTCTGTCTGGAATTTGCACCAGTACATCACTGAACATGATGCCCTCTGGTGGTGGGTCAGCCATGTCAGCTAAAAAAAACATATCTTGGCCCTGAGCCTGTGGACTAACATGTGCCCGTGCATAGACTGTGGTGACTTGATTTGCTCTCAAAGGCACTCTCTTTACTCCAGTCCTTACCACACCTGCCTCTGAGTCTTTGTTGCTGTTCTGCACAAGTTTGACAACATTATGTGCAGTTTGTACAGTTATTTCAAATGCTTTACTCACAGAGTGTGCAAGTTGTTTTCTTCCATCTTTGGACTTTACTTCTTTTCTGTTGACAACAGCTTCAATAACATTGTAACCAATGATGGGATCACTGGCCACGGCTGGGTCACTGGATACCAATATTGGCACTTGCAGCTCACTGGTTGGGGAACAATCACCGTCTAGTCTGAAGCTGACTTCTATCCAGCCAGTGTAGGGGATGGGCGTGTCATTTGCAGCGAACACTGTGAGCGTCTCATTGTCCAACAGTTCTGAAACAGGTCTGACAACTGTGTGGGGAAGGTGGTTCTGCCGCCAGTTTTCATTTACAATGCTGGACTGTGCCCCTGAATCCCATAATACTTTGACTGGATGATTGTCCATAAAACAGTTCACAGTACAGCGGTTTCCCACCAGGCTTACTAACCTTGACTTGCGTTGAGGAGGTAGATAACAAACTTCAGTTAAAGCTGAAAAGGTAGTAACTGGAGTTTCACTGGAGGATGGTGGTGGGCTAGGCGTCTCATTATGGGACCGTTGGTACTGGACTACTGCTGGTCCCACCTCAGTAGTCCTTCCCCGTTTCCCATCAACGGTCTCGGTGCTCGGCATCCACGAGAGTAGTGGTCCTCCCGCCCACATTTGAAACAGTGCATACAGTTGTCTCCTTTCTCTTCTTCTCTGCACTTCTTACAGCCTTTTGGTCTTTGTTTTGGTGCCATGGTGTGGGAACTGGTTTCCAGAGCTGCCACGAACATTTCTTTCATTTCTTTGCGAAGTTCTTCTATGATCTGTTGTGTGTCTGATTTAGTTTCTTTATTTTTAACTGTTTTCACAGCCACTGTAGTGGGAGATTCTTTGGGTTTCGGGTGGCTTTGAACAGGTGTCAGGGCTGTCTGGCACTCTGTTTGGAGCTCTTGTACCTTGGGAATCCTGACTGCAGTGGACCTTCTTCGTTTCTCAAATCTTTCATTTTCTAGCTTTGAAGCTTCGTTAACTTTTTCAATCAGTTCTTCATCTGTTATAGTCATGTTACTTAGCAGAGGCAGCAACTGATACTTAATGGAGTCACTGAGCAGCCCAGTTTCAATGGAGCGGAGAAACTTACGCTGAATTGTGGCTCTGCTGTACAGTTCATCGGTCTCCTCATTTTCTGCTTTCCATAACAATTTTTCTTTGAGCTCGATGGCACGAAATACAAAGTTTAGGGCAGTTTCTTTGGGTTCTTGGGAGATATTGAGAAGCTGGTGGTAAAGCTCAGTGGGGCTATCTACTCTGTAGTGTCCCTTTAATATGGTGAGCAGTTTGCTAAGTGTTAGCCCACGTTTTATTTCCAACATGTCTCTTAGAGGCATTCCTGGACTGATGGCCCTAATTACTGCTTCAACTATTTCAGTCTCTGAGTGTCCTTTTTCAATCCCATTTTCAATCTGGCGTACTAAACTGAGGTAGGACAGCTTATCCTTCTGCCCACTCTCTCCAATCTGCCCAAAGATTTTAAACTCCCTCCTCAATGTTACCTCTTACAGAGTTCGTGTCAGCTCTGATCGGGTTTTGAGTGGATAATCTGTTGCCTGGACTGAAGTGGCACATGGAATGGTGTTCTCAAAGTATTTCTGTGGCACAGACTCTTTAAATGAGGATTTATCTACTGACTGATACATTACTTTACTTAGACTCTGGATGTATGTGGCTGTTTCTTTATAAAACTGTTCCACTTGATCCTCTTCTTCACTTTTCTCTATCTCATCAAACCTGTCCTCTGCCAACCTGATGAGTGTCCTCTTGGTCTTACTTTGAGGCTCTCCGCTGTCCAGGCCGGAACACTTCAGTCGCCTGCAGACGTCCACAAGAGTCTCTCTTTCCAACTGCCACAAGGCTGCACTCACTTGATCACGCAGAAGCTGTACTGCTTCCATCTTCTTGTTTTTATTTTTTTATTTTTAATGGTTCGTCTCTTGGGAAGGAAGGTGGTTAGTGATGGTGTTGATCCACTAGCGCCACCTCCTGGCTGGCTCGCCAAAATATGTTACACCGTTGAAAATGATGGGCCTGGTCACTTCTGGTGTAGCATATTTATTTAGTTTTAACTGTGAACAGAAAAGCGCAACGGTTACAACTGCTCCTAATATCTGCTGTAAGCTGGTTTACTAGCAACGGCTGGTTTTCTCTGCCTAACAGAGCGTCGATCTCTGTTCTATAAGGCACTGAGCGCCCTCTGATGGCGAAACCCATACATTACAAGGCACAATGAATTATAACGCTAGTTTCTGGCTGTCAGTAATCTTTAGCAAACAAATAAAATGGGGGGCTACTATTTTCATGCCTTTTTCTCTTTCATAGTGCCACATGTAGTCGATGTCCCGTGAAGAAACACGGTTTTTAATTTTAAACTCACTTTGAAAGTAATTTTCATTAATTTATAATTTTGTTTGCTGGCTGCTCATATCACAGTCCCTGTGACCCACATCTTTAATCTGTCCATAAGCAAAAACACCATTCCGGATGCTTGGAAAACACTGAGTGGATCAACCTGTTGGCTGATGACAGCTGAAACCAGCTGCTCACATGATCAAGGAGGACCATCAGCTTAATGATGGATCATTAGCACCCTGATGGTTGTTTGCTATTCACAGAGGGCTGAGTGATACTAGCAATAACAGCATTGTAAGAGGGGGACAGTTGAACCCGGAGGCCTCCACCCCTGTTTAATGATGGACGGTTTCTTTTCACAAAGATGGCCTCCTTTACTCCTCTCTCAAACCATCGTTCCTCTCTATCAAGGATGTGAACATCTTCATCCCTGAAAGAGTGACCTCTGACCTGGAGATGAGTGTAGACTGCAGAGTCCTGACCTGATGATGTTGATCTTCTGTGCTGGTCCATCCTTTTGGCCAGTGGCTGTTTAGTTTCCCCGATATAAGACTGATCACCCTCCTGACACTGAACAGCATACACAATATTACTCTGTTTGTGCCGGGGGACTGGATCTTTGGGATGAACCAGTCTTTGCCGTAATGTATTTTGGGGTTTAAAAGCCACTGGGACGTTGTGTTTAGAAAATAAACGTCTCAATGTCTCTGAAACTCCCGCAACATCTGGAATGACCACTGGTCTGGGTCTGGGTTCCTTCTTTTCACCTGATGGCTGGCTGGAGTCCTGTTTGGGTTTCTTCTCTGCTTTCAGGAAGGCCCAGTTAGGATATCCACATTTCTCTAGAGCCTGTTTTGTGTGTGATTTCTCCTTCTGTCTGGCTGCTGAGTTAGTGGGGACGCTGTCTGCTCTGTGATACAGAGTCCTGATGACTCCTAACTTGTGCTCCAGAGGGTGATGGGAGTCAAACTGTAAATACTGGTCTGTGTGGGTGGGTTTGCGGTACACCTCAGTTTGCAAATTTCCTCTATCAGAAACTGAGCCGGAAAAGGGTAGCATGCCCTCTCCGGGTCGGGGAGGAGGTCCTGCCCCAAGTGGAGGAGTTTAAGTATCTCGGGATCTTGTTCACGAATGAGGGAAAACTGGAGCGTGAGATCGATAGGCGGATAGGTGCAGCGTCCGCAGTGAAGCGGGCGCTGTACCGGTCTGTCGTGGTGAAGAGAGAGCTGAGTCAAAAGGCAAAGCTCTCAATTTACCGATCGATCTACGTTCCCACCCTCATCTATGGTCATGAGCTTTGGGTTATGACCGAAAGAACAAGATCTCGGATACAAGCGGCTGAAATGAGTTTTCTCCGCAGGGTGGCTGGACTCTCCCTTAGAGATAGGGTGAGAAGCTCAGTCATCCGGGAGGGACTCGGAGTAGAGCCGCTGCTTCTCCACATCGAGAGGAGCCAGTTGAGGTGGCTCGGGCATCTGGTTAGGATGCCTCCTGGACGCCTCCCTGGTGAGGTGTTCCGGGCATGTCCCACCGGGAGGAGACCCAGAGGAAGACCCAGGACGCGCTGGAGGGACTATGTTTCTCGGCTGGCCTGGGAACGCCTTGGGATTCCCCCAGAGGAGCTGCTCCAAGTGGCTGGGGAGAGGGAAGTCTGGGCCTCCCTACTTAGGCTGCTACCCCCGCGACCCGACCCCGGATAAGCGGAAGAAGATGGATGGATGGATGGATGGAGAAACTGAGACCTCACAGTCCAAGAAAGCCAACCTGTCATTTTTTTACATCTTCTCATGTGAACTTGATATATTTATCCACAGAGTTGATGTGATCAGTGAAATGTTGGACTTCCTGAGATTTAATTTGAACCCAGGTGTCGTCAACATACCTGATGACTTGGTGGTCCCCCTGAAAAGGTCGTCAATGCCTATTACTTGGACTTTTTCTGCATCACAGAGTTGTGGATGTCGCCGGGTGAGTCCAGCGCATTGACGGAAATAATACCACCAAACTGTTCGTATTTTAACGACCCGCGACCATCAGGTCGTGGTGGTGGATTATTAACAATATTCAAATCAACTTTTAACTGTAAACAACTGCCCATTCCAGTCTCTTGCTCCAGTTTTGAGCTGACTGTTTTTGAACTAGGCCATTCACCTGTAACTTTGTGTGCTCTTGTCTACCGGCCGCCTCATTCTAAGAACTTCATCAGTGACTTTTCTGATTTCCTGGCGGAAATTACAGCTAAATATTCTCGGGTCGTCATTTCAGGCGACTTCAACTTGCATGTGTGTTTTCCTGAGAAGCCCATGGTTAAGGACTTTTTAGATTTATTGGACTCATTTAATTTAACACAACACGTGAACTCTCCCACGCAGCAGCGTGGACATTTATTGGACCTTGTTTTAACATGTGATGTGACCGTTTCAAACCTTGAAATAGGGGACAATGTTTTCTCAGACCATATGCCAGTCCAGTTTCAGTTCACCCTCCCCCATCTAACTCCTAAAACATGCATTTCTGCACGTAAAGGCAGGAATGTTAACCATTTAACTGCCGCTCGTTTCACTGAGGTTTACAACAATGACATGTTAATTCAGCCCCCATTGTTCCTCTCCAGCACTGAGGAGCTGACAAACCAGTTTGACTCTGCTTGTTTAAAGGCTCTGGATCAAGTGGCTCCTATTAAATCTAGGAGACCAAAACTCAGGGCAGAACCGTGGCTGAATGACACGACCAGAGCTGTTAGGCAGCAATGCCGAAAGGCGGAGAGAAAATGGAAAAAAGACAGACTGCAGGTCTCTTTTCAAATGGTAAAAGTGAGCTGGCGCCGATATCAGAAAGCAGTGAAAACTGCTAAATCACAATACTTCTCTGATATCATTGCTGCAAACTCTCGCAATCCTCGAGTTCTGTTCTCCACCCTAAACTCTGTTCTCCACCTCACCGAACAATCACCCCTGGAAGCCTCGACTGATCTGTGCGAGAACTTCCAACATTTCTTTTTAGATAAAATCGCAACCACCAGGGCTCTCATTTCTCCTCCATCTCACGATCCATCCATCCCACCTCAATCTGTTGCTGTTTGTGACCATTTTGAACCAGTCTCTCTGTCCTCTCTAGAGCAGGTCATGTGCAACCTGAAACCATCTGGCTCCCCCTTCGATGTGGTCCCCCCTCGGCTACTAAAGGAGGTTTTTCACACTCTAGGTCCCTCCATTCTCTCGATTGTAAATAGCAGTCTATCCTCGGGTGTGGTGCCAAAATCATTAAAACATTCATTCAACCTTTATTTATACAGGCTAGCCTCGTTGAGTCACGGGGACTCATTTACAAGAGGGACCTGTCTCACTCACACCAAACAACCATCCACTCTCACACTCACACCTAGGGTCAATTTAGAGTCACCAATCAGCCTAACAAGCATGTTTTTTGGTCTGTGGGAGGAAACCGGAGTACCCGGAGGAAACCCACGCATGCACGGGGAGAACATGCAAACTCCACCCAGAAAGGCCCCGGACCGGGATTTGAACCGGCAACCTTCTCGCTGAGAGGCAGCAGCTCTACCAGTTGTGCCACCGTGCTGCCCATACTGCTGTCCAACCCCTCCTGAAAAAACCAAACCTCGACCCTTCAGTAGTATCCAACATCAGGCCTGTCTCCAGACTCCCATTTGTATCTAAACTTCTAGAGAAAATAGTTGAGTCCCAGCTAAAGTGCTTCCTGGAGGATCACGCTATCCCCGAGCTATTCCAATCTGGCTTCAAATCCCTCCACAGCACTGAGACTGCCCTACTGAAGGTTTTTAACGACATCTTCCTATCCACAGACACTGGTGACTCTGTGCTGCTTGTCCTATTGGACCTCACATCCGCTTTCGACACCATCGACCATGAGATCCTCATTGCTAGGTTGGAGCAGTGGGTGGGCATCTCAGGATCAGCCCTAAACTGGTTCAGATCCTACCTCTCTGACAGGTCTTTTTGTGTGTCCATCAATGATTTTACTTCTGCAGTGGCGGCTCTTAAATGGGGGGTTCCGCAGGGGTCCATCCTGGGTCCTCTCTTGTTCTCCTTATACCTGCTGCCACTCGGTGCTATTTTCCGGAAACACAATATACCCTTCCACTTCTACGCTGATGACTGTCAAATTTACTTCCCCCTAAGACAAAATGGTACAGGCTCTATTCAACCTCTGCTCGACTGCCTGGCTGACATCAGGGACTGGATGGCTTTAAATTTCTTATGCTGGTTCCTCACCAAACGCATCCAAATGCTCCTAATGCTCTGTGTTTGCTGCTGTAAACAGATGTCTGTCCCCACCGAACGTCTGCAGACGCGCAGTGGGAGGAGCGTGTCGTGGCTCCCTTCCTGGTCAGATCCGTGTTGTTTATGTACACTGGGCAGATAAAACCAGCTGTACGTGCCTCGTCAATACTTGTGTGTGTTTTCTACGAGCCGAACTGCAGCTCAAAAAGTATTTGTTGAGATTAAAACTTTTTTTTTAATGTTTTGGGGAGATGTACGCTCGAAAAAAAAGCAGAAACTTTATAAATGCCATATTTTCCTACCGGATGCTGTTTTCGTCCACAGAAAGTCCCGTTCCGAGTGGTTGCTGATAATCTGCGAGCAGAAGAAGCAGGGCAAACCCAGCTTCTACAGTGGCTGCTGGCTGCGCGCGCGTGCGTGACAAGGGGCTGCCGGGTGCTGCCGCGCTGCTTCAAATGCTGTAGATGCGCCGCGAACAGCCCCGCTGTTCCAAGATGCGCGGCCCCCTAGACTTTCAATGTAAAGTGGCTGCTTAAGCTGCGCGAGATGCGTTTGGTGAGGAACCAGCATTAAGCTTCAACGATAAGAAGTCTGAAGCCATATTGTTCCTTCCCAATGACACAACCTCGAACCACTGCATTGACCTTTCTGCTCTACCCCTGTCCGAAAAACAAAAAGTCACAAATCTGGGAGTGATAATGGATCCTTCCATGAAACTCAACAGTCATGTAAACATGATCGTCAAATCCTGTTTTTTCCAGCTGAGGCGTCTGTCTAAGCTGAAGCCCATATTATCAAAAAACAACCTGGAGACAGTGATTCACGCATTCATTACATCTAGGCTTGATTACTGCAATTCACTTCTGCTTGGCGTCAGTCAAGCCACCATTGCACGATTACAACTGGTTCAGAACGCAGCTGCCCGATTTTTAACCAGCACACGCAAAAGAGAGCACATTACACCAGTCTTGGCCTCCCTGCACTGGCTACCGGTTCATCTTCGAATCCAATTCAAAATTCTCATGTATGTCTACAAATCGCTGAACAGTCTCGCCCCCGCCTATCTCTCGGATCTGATACACCCATATGTCCCTCCACGTGCTTTGAGGTCAGAGGACCGGGTACTCTTAAGAGTTCCAGAAACTCGCCTTAAGCGCAGGGGTGACAGGGCGTTCTCTGTAGCAGGCCCAAGACTCTGGAACGAGTTACCGCTGCTCATCAAACAGGCCCCCTCCCTCTCAGTTTTCAAATCCCGGTTAAAAACTCACTACTACTCCATTGCTTTCAATGCCAGCTGATTTATATTTGATCGTTTTACTTATGATCTGCAATGTTTTTATGTTTTTCGTGTTGTACTTCATTGTCTGTGTTGCCTGTTACGTGTTTGTTTGTTCAGCACTTTGGTGTGGACTTGTTCCTGTTGAAAGTGCTTTATAAATAAAATGGTATGGTATGGTATGGTAATGCTCTCTTTTCTACCTCCTCCATGCACAGGTTGGCAACAATAGGAGAAACTGGAGACCCCATAGCACACCCATGTTTCTGCCTATAGTATTGCTCCCCAGATGTGAAGTAGGTTGACTGCAGGCACAGTTTAAAGAGTTGACACAGTTGTTCTGTGGAAAGCGTGGTCCTGCTGTTCAGAGTGGTGTCTGATTTTAACCTTAAACAGACCACCATACTGCCTCATCAACAGGAAGTAAAGAGAGTTCAGAGTCAGAGTCAGAGAGTCTTTATTGTCATTTGCACCGCATGTGGTACATGTGATGAAAACGAGATTATGTACACAGGGTCCCAGTTACATCCAACAACAAATGCAAGAGAAAAACAGTAATAACATCTAGGATTAACTAAGAAAAACATCAACTAGTAATACACTAAGCCCTAATGTAGTAGAAAAACATCATTATAAACAGCAGCACGAACATGAGTCTGTATGAGCAGATGGTCACAGATGAACACAGCAACAAGAAAACAGATCAGCATCAGCATGATGTGATATTTTGCAGTGATCATTCTTATTGTTTATTTATTCATGAGTCTAACAGCCTCAGGGTAGAAGCTGTTCCTCAGTCTAGTGGTTCTACATTTGATGCTCCTCAACCTCCGTCCTGAGGGGAGTGGGGCAAAGAGTGAGTGTGCTGGGTGAGTGAGGTCTTTCATGATGCAGGTGGCTCTTTTCCTGCATCTGGAGGTGTAAATGTCTGTGATGGTGGGGAGACTGACTCCAACAGACTTCTGTGCAGCCTTCACCACTCTCTGCAGAGCTTTTCTTTCTGCAACTGTGCAGCCTCCATGCCACACGTTGATGCTGGAGCACAGGATGCTCTCCACTGCACACCTGTAGAAGGAGGTGAGGACTGGGCTGCTCAGACCAGCTCGTCTCAGCCGTCTGAGGAAGTAGAGTCTCTGATGACCTTTCTTGATCAGGCTGGTGGTGTTGTTGCTCCAGCTGAGGTTATCATTCAAGTGTACACCCAAGTATTTGTAGCTGGAGACCACCTCCACTGCAGATCCACCTATGTTCAGTGGGGCATGGGTGTGTTTGTTCCTTCTGAAGTCCACAATCATCTCCTTTGTCTTCTTCACATTCATGTGAAGATTATTCTCTTTGCACCAGCTCTCCAGGTGTTCCACCTCCTGTCTGTAGCTGGACTCATCATTGTTTGTGATGCATCCCACCACCGCTGTATCATCTGCAAACGTTTTCCTCCTCGGGGTCTTCGACTAACAGTAGTACAATTTCCGCCGGCACCCTGTTTGTCAACAGCACCGGTGGCGGACGTTGTTAACCCGGGCCTCGACCGATCCGGTCTGGTTTTACTTTGATGAACTCGCATTAAGTTTGTCACTAAAGTGTTTTACATCGGATGCCCTTCCTGACACAACCCTCACCATTTACCCGGGCTTGGGACCAGAACCAGAGATACACTGGCTGATGCTCCGAGTGGCTGGTTTCACCACTTAACAGTCCAATTAATTAAATTTAAACATTGATTGATGTGTTTTGGGTTGAAGCTCAGGTTGTTGATGATAAAAGTTAAAACTGTCATTTTTCTTTTTTCTGTGCTGTTTGGAAGTGGACCTTCATCAGAACCTTGGATCAGAACCTGCAGCCTCCTTGGCTGATTTAAGAACCTGTCTAAAGGTTCTGCAGCGGCCCGGCAGGTGGACCCGTGTTTGCAGGATGAGCTTTCATCCCTCAGACTGTTTGGCTCCATCCCCTGGTTCTTTGGTTCGGTCTGGACCGGTTTGGCGCTGTTTAAAGAATTGAGGAGTGAAGGTAAATTCTGTTGAATAAATCAGGGGGAGTGGTTTGACCTTTGACCTTCTGACCTCTTCACCCAGAATAAATTAATCCTGTTAATCCGTTAATCTCCTCCTGAAGACCTCGGGTCACTTTTTAAACTTATTTTATGATTTATTCTCATTCCTTTGCCGACCGCAGAGGAGACGGGTTTAGATTCAGGGAGATTTATTTGTCATTCACATCTCATGTGGTACATGAGGTGGAACGAGATTATGTTCACATGTTCCCAGTTACATCCAACAATAAAATGTAAAAGAAAAACAGTAACAACATCTAAGATATGAACTAAGAAAAACATCAACTAAAAATACACGAAGCACTAATGGTACAAAACATTACGTCGAACAGCAGCACGAACATGAGTCTGTGTGAGCAGATGAGCACAAATGAACACAGCAACATGAAACAGATCAGCAGCAACATGAAACAGATCAGCAGCAACATGAAACAGATCAGCAGCAACATGAAACAGATCAGCAGCAACATGAAACAGATCAGCAGCAACATGAAACAGATCAGCAGCAACATGAAACAGATCAGCAGCAACATGAAACAGATCAGCAGCAACATGAAACAGATCAGCAGCAACATGAAACAGATCAGCAGCAACATGAAACAGATCAGCAGCAACATGAAACAGATCAGCAGCAACATGAAACAGATCAGCAGCAACATGAAACAGATCAGCAGCAACATGAAACAGATCAGCAGCAACATGAAACAGATCAGCAGCAACATGAAACAGATCAGCAGCAACATGAAACAGATCAGCAGCAACATGAAACAGATCAGCAGCAACATGAAACAGATCAGCAGCAACATGAAACAGATCAGCAGCAACATGAAACAGATCAGCAGCAACATGAAACAGATCAGCAGCAACATGAAACAGATCAGCAGCAACATGAAACAGATCAGCAGCAACATGAAACAGATCAGCAGCAACATGAAACAGATCAGCAGCAACATGAAACAGATCAGCAGCAACATGAAACAGATCAGCAGCAACATGAAACAGATCAGCAGCAACATGAAACAGATCAGCAGCAACATGAAACAGATCAGCAGCAACATGAAACAGATCAGCAGCAACATGAAACAGATCAGCAGCAACATGAAACAGATCAGCAGCAACATGAAACAGATCAGCAGCAACATGAAACAGATCAGCAGCAACATGAAACAGATCAGCAGCAACATGAAACAGATCAGCAGCAACATGAAACAGATCAGCAGCAACATGAAACAGATCAGCAGCAACATGAAACAGATCAGCAGCAACATGAAACAGATCAGCAGCAACATGAAACAGATCAGCAGCAACATGAAACAGATCAGCAGCAACATGAAACAGATCAGCAGCAACATGAAACAGATCAGCAGCAACATGAAACAGATCAGCAGCAACATGAAACAGATCAGCAGCAACATGAAACAGATCAGCAGCAACATGAAACAGATCAGCAGCAACATGAAACAGATCAGCAGCAACATGAAACAGATCAGCAGCAACATGAAACAGATCAGCAGCAACATGAAACAGATCAGCAGCAACATGAAACAGATCAGCAGCAACATGAAACAGATCAGCAGCAACATGAAACAGATCAGCAGCAACATGAAACAGATCAGCAGCAACATGAAACAGATCAGCAGCAACATGAAACAGATCAGCAGCAACATGAAACAGATCAGCAGCAACATGAAACAGATCAGCAGCAACATGAAACAGATCAGCAGCAACATGAAACAGATCAGCAGCAACATGAAACAGATCAGCAGCAACATGAAACAGATCAGCAGCAACATGAAACAGATCAGCAGCAACATGAAACAGATCAGCAGCAACATGAAACAGATCAGCAGCAACATGAAACAGATCAGCAGCAACATGAAACAGATCAGCAGCAACATGAAACAGATCAGCAGCAACATGAAACAGATCAGCAGCAACATGAAACAGATCAGCAGCAACATGAAACAGATCAGCAGCAACATGAAACAGATCAGCAGCAACATGAAACAGATCAGCAGCAACATGAAACAGATCAGCAGCAACATGAAACAGATCAGCAGCAACATGAAACAGATCAGCAGCAACATGAAACAGATCAGCAGCAACATGAAACAGATCAGCAGCAACATGAAACAGATCAGCAGCAACATGAAACAGATCAGCAGCAACATGAAACAGATCAGCAGCAACATGAAACAGATCAGCAGCAACATGAAACAGATCAGCAGCAACATGAAACAGATCAGCAGCAACATGAAACAGATCAGCAGCAACATGAAACAGATCAGCAGCAACATGAAACAGATCAGCAGCAACATGAAACAGATCAGCAGCAACATGAAACAGATCAGTAGCAACATGAAACAGATCAGCAGCAACATGAAACAGATCAGCAGCAACATGAAACAGATCAGCAGCAACATGAAACAGATCAGCAGCAACATGAAACAGATCAGCAGCAACATGAAACAGATCAGCAGCAACATGAAACAGATCAGCAGCAACATGAAACAGATCAGCAGCAACATGAAACAGATCAGCAGCAACATGAAACAGATCAGCAGCAACATGAAACAGATCAGCAGCAACATGAAACAGATCAGCAGCAACATGAAACAGATCAGCAGCAACATGAAACAGATCAGCAGCAACATGAAACAGATCAGCAGCAACATGAAACAGATCAGCAGCAACATGAAACAGATCAGCAGCAACATGAAACAGATCAGCAGCAACATGAAACAGATCAGCAGCAACATGAAACAGATCAGCAGCAACATGAAACAGATCAGCAGCAACATGAAACAGATCAGCAGCAACATGAAACAGATCAGCAGCAACATGAAACAGATCAGCAGCAACATGAAACAGATCAGCAGCAACATGAAACAGATCAGCAGCAACATGAAACAGATCAGCAGCAACATGAAACAGATCAGCAGCAACATGAAACAGATCAGCAGCAACATGAAACAGATCAGCAGCAACATGAAACAGATCAGCAGCAACATGAAACAGATCAGCAGCAACATGAAACAGATCAGCAGCAACATGAAACAGATCAGCAGCAACATGAAACAGATCAGCAGCAACATGAAACAGATCAGCAGCAACATGAAACAGATCAGCAGCAACATGAAACAGATCAGCAGCAACATGAAACAGATCAGCAGCAACATGAAACAGATCAGCAGCAACATGAAACAGATCAGCAGCAACATGAAACAGATCAGCAGCAACATGAAACAGATCAGCAGCAACATGAAACAGATCAGCAGCAACATGAAACAGATCAGCAGCAACATGAAACAGATCAGCAGCAACATGAAACAGATCAGCAGCAACATGAAACAGATCAGCAGCAACATGAAACAGATCAGCAGCAACATGAAACAGATCAGCAGCAACATGAAACAGATCAGCAGCAACATGAAACAGATCAGCAGCAACATGAAACAGATCAGCAGCAACATGAAACAGATCAGCAGCAACATGAAACAGATCAGCAGCAACATGAAACAGATCAGCAGCAACATGAAACAGATCAGCAGCAACATGAAACAGATCAGCAGCAACATGAAACAGATCAGCAGCAACATGAAACAGATCAGCAGCAACATGAAACAGATCAGCAGCAACATGAAACAGATCAGCAGCAACATGAAACAGATCAGCAGCAACATGAAACAGATCAGCAGCAACATGAAACAGATCAGCAGCAACATGAAACAGATCAGCAGCAACATGAAACAGATCAGCAGCAACATGAAACAGATCAGCAGCAACATGAAACAGATCAGCAGCAACATGAAACAGATCAGCAGCAACATGAAACAGATCAGCAGCAACATGAAACAGATCAGCAGCAACATGAAACAGATCAGCAGCAACATGAAACAGATCAGCAGCAACATGAAACAGATCAGCAGCAACATGAAACAGATCAGCAGCAACATGAAACAGATCAGCAGCAACATGAAACAGATCAGCAGCAACATGAAACAGATCAGCAGCAACATGAAACAGATCAGCAGCAACATGAAACAGATCAGCAGCAACATGAAACAGATCAGCAGCAACATGAAACAGATCAGCAGCAACATGAAACAGATCAGCAGCAACATGAAACAGATCAGCAGCAACATGAAACAGATCAGCAGCAACATGAAACAGATCAGCAGCAACATGAAACAGATCAGCAGCAACATGAAACAGATCAGCAGCAACATGAAACAGATCAGCAGCAACATGAAACAGATCAGCAGCAACATGAAACAGATCAGCAGCAACATGAAACAGATCAGCAGCAACATGAAACAGATCAGCAGCAACATGAAACAGATCAGCAGCAACATGAAACAGATCAGCAGCAACATGAAACAGATCAGCAGCAACATGAAACAGATCAGCAGCAACATGAAACAGATCAGCAGCAACATGAAACAGATCAGCAGCAACATGAAACAGATCAGCAGCAACATGAAACAGATCAGCAGCAACATGAAACAGATCAGCAGCAACATGAAACAGATCAGCAGCAACATGAAACAGATCAGCAGCAACATGAAACAGATCAGCAGCAACATGAAACAGATCAGCAGCAACATGAAACAGATCAGCAGCAACATGAAACAGATCAGCAGCAACATGAAACAGATCAGCAGCAACATGAAACAGATCAGCAGCAACATGAAACAGATCAGCAGCAACATGAAACAGATCAGCAGCAACATGAAACAGATCAGCAGCAACATGAAACAGATCAGCAGCAACATGAAACAGATCAGCAGCAACATGAAACAGATCAGCAGCAACATGAAACAGATCAGCAGCAACATGAAACAGATCAGCAGCAACATGAAACAGATCAGCAGCAACATGAAACAGATCAGCAGCAACATGAAACAGATCAGCAGCAACATGAAACAGATCAGCAGCAACATGAAACAGATCAGCAGCAACATGAAACAGATCAGCAGCAACATGAAACAGATCAGCAGCAACATGAAACAGATCAGCAGCAACATGAAACAGATCAGCAGCAACATGAAACAGATCAGCAGCAACATGAAACAGATCAGCAGCAACATGAAACAGATCAGCAGCAACATGAAACAGATCAGCAGCAACATGAAACAGATCAGCAGCAACATGAAACAGATCAGCAGCAACATGAAACAGATCAGCAGCAACATGAAACAGATCAGCAGCAACATGAAACAGATCAGCAGCAACATGAAACAGATCAGCAGCAACATGAAACAGATCAGCAGCAACATGAAACAGATCAGCAGCAACATGAAACAGATCAGCAGCAACATGAAACAGATCAGCAGCAACATGAAACAGATCAGCAGCAACATGAAACAGATCAGCAGCAACATGAAACAGATCAGCAGCAACATGAAACAGATCAGCAGCAACATGAAACAGATCAGCAGCAACATGAAACAGATCAGCAGCAACATGAAACAGATCAGCAGCAACATGAAACAGATCAGCAGCAACATGAAACAGATCAGCAGCAACATGAAACAGATCAGCAGCAACATGAAACAGATCAGCAGCAACATGAAACAGATCAGCAGCAACATGAAACAGATCAGCAGCAACATGAAACAGATCAGCAGCAACATGAAACAGATCAGCAGCAACATGAAACAGATCAGCAGCAACATGAAACAGATCAGCAGCAACATGAAACAGATCAGCAGCAACATGAAACAGATCAGCAGCAACATGAAACAGATCAGCAGCAACATGAAACAGATCAGCAGCAACATGAAACAGATCAGCAGCAACATGAAACAGATCAGCAGCAACATGAAACAGATCAGCAGCAACATGAAACAGATCAGCAGCAACATGAAACAGATCAGCAGCAACATGAAACAGATCAGCAGCAACATGAAACAGATCAGCAGCAACATGAAACAGATCAGCAGCAACATGAAACAGATCAGCAGCAACATGAAACAGATCAGCAGCAACATGAAACAGATCAGCAGCAACATGAAACAGATCAGCAGCAACATGAAACAGATCAGCAGCAACATGAAACAGATCAGCAGCAACATGAAACAGATCAGCAGCAACATGAAACAGATCAGCAGCAACATGAAACAGATCAGCAGCAACATGAAACAGATCAGCAGCAACATGAAACAGATCAGCAGCAACATGAAACAGATCAGCAGCAACATGAAACAGATCAGCAGCAACATGAAACAGATCAGCAGCAACATGAAACAGATCAGCAGCAACATGAAACAGATCAGCAGCAACATGAAACAGATCAGCAGCAACATGAAACAGATCAGCAGCAACATGAAACAGATCAGCAGCAACATGAAACAGATCAGCAGCAACATGAAACAGATCAGCAGCAACATGAAACAGATCAGCAGCAACATGAAACAGATCAGCAGCAACATGAAACAGATCAGCAGCAACATGAAACAGATCAGCAGCAACATGAAACAGATCAGCAGCAACATGAAACAGATCAGCAGCAACATGAAACAGATCAGCAGCAACATGAAACAGATCAGCAGCAACATGAAACAGATCAGCAGCAACATGAAACAGATCAGCAGCAACATGAAACAGATCAGCAGCAACATGAAACAGATCAGCAGCAACATGAAACAGATCAGCAGCAACATGAAACAGATCAGCAGCAACATGAAACAGATCAGCAGCAACATGAAACAGATCAGCAGCAACATGAAACAGATCAGCAGCAACATGAAACAGATCAGCAGCAACATGAAACAGATCAGCAGCAACATGAAACAGATCAGCAGCAACATGAAACAGATCAGCAGCAACATGAAACAGATCAGCAGCAACATGAAACAGATCAGCAGCAACATGAAACAGATCAGCAGCAACATGAAACAGATCAGCAGCAACATGAAACAGATCAGCAGCAACATGAAACAGATCAGCAGCAACATGAAACAGATCAGCAGCAACATGAAACAGATCAGCAGCAACATGAAACAGATCAGCAGCAACATGAAACAGATCAGCAGCAACATGAAACAGATCAGCAGCAACATGAAACAGATCAGCAGCAACATGAAAAGATCAACAAATAAATAACAAATAAATATTGTGTGTATTGTAACAGAAAGAAACTAAAGCCTGGGTTTTTGTTTTGGTGCATAATGTCAGTGGACATTAAACATAAAAAAAATGACGTTTAAAAGCACTTGTTTTTTCCTGCATAGTTCATAATTTCTGCTGAATTCTCTCTTTGCCATCACATTTACTGTAATGTGACAGTTCCTCCATCCCACAAAAACAATTGTGCCTTATATACAGTACAGTATACTGTACACACTTCACATTTAATAAATACTGAGCAAAAGTGAAGCAAAAACCTTATTTATGCTTTCCATGATATGAGAGCCATTTGAAACTGTAAAACTACATCGTTCTGCCTCTGTACCATTTGTGATGCTGCTGTTTGTGTTTCTACATGCAGCTGCAAGAAGGAAACACCAGTTAGGGGGGCCTGATTTAAATTCCAGACCTCCCAGCCACGCTGAACAGAGGACCAGACTACAGATAAATGGCTCCACCAGGCACGGTCTGGGCTCTCCATCACTCCTAAGGATAGCTGGGTCCATATGAGCGTGTCTGCATGTAACCTCAGTAAATTGAATTTTTTTTTTATCTCGAAGTAAATAATAATCCTTAGGGAGCTGAAACCTTCCTTTATTGTTTTCATTATCCATTCATTTATGCCAATTAGTGAGCAAAATGAAAGGCGCATTGGTGATTTTCTTCAAAGTTTTGCATTTTTATAATGATTATGAGTATTTTGATGTTGGACTTAGCAGCTTTGCAATTGTTTTGCGTCAGACCTATAATCAGGGTAACAAAAGCCTCCCATTTTAAGAGTAATTGTTGTGCAAAGCACCATTCTTAAACTAAAGTAAAACCAAATAAACTAGCCGAGTTGTGCAACAGTGACACCATGAATTGTTTTGCAACCTGCATCTTCATACCTCATCACTCTTCTGGTCTCATGCTTCTCATAGCACAGAAAATTGTACTGGCAGCTTCAGTACTGCATGAGCATTGGAAAAACAGTTATACAGTATACCACTTCCCTTAGACTGGTCCGGTTTTTAAGCCGAGCTAACAGCTCCACTCAACACAAATGCCCTCATGCAGCACTGAGTGGCATGTTGTCAGTGCACTTCCAGATGCTTTGAGTTAAATGTGTTATTCAAATGCAAGAAAGCTACTTCTCTCAGTTGTCAGTCTATATGGCTATGCTGTCAGAAGTTATTACTGTGCCACAGTGTCGGACGTGCATAATGTCACAGCACTTAAACAGCTACGTTCTCTAAGGTTCATGCGGAATTCGTCTTAGGAATATTTTGTATTTTAAAGTCAACAAAGAGCAGATGCAAAACATCTGCAGAAGACTTCAGTAAGTGTGCAGTTCACAGCATTTTCCAAGTGAATATGCAGTTTCTTTTTATTTATTAGTACTGTTGCTGTTTTGTTGTTGTTGTTGCTAAAATTAGAAACATTTTATCTAAAAATGATGCTGAAAAACTGGTTCATGCATTTGTCACATCTAGATTGAACTATTGCAATGGTTTGTTATCTGCACCAAAAACGTATTTAAAACGTCTTCAGTGGATCGAAAATGCTGCTGCCAGTCTTAACTGGAGTTAGTAGGAGAGATCATGTCTCCAGTTTTAGCTTCTCTCCATTGGCTCCCTGTCAAGTCCAGAATTTAATTCAAAAT
>JBBPBX010027297.1:0-10744 GCA_038048925.1 Garcialebias charrua | reverse complement strand
TTATTGTAAAATTGTAATTCACTGATTAAAATTTTAATTTAAATGAAACAGTTTCTAGTTAAAATCATAACAGGTGACAAAATAAGTGTTAATTGTGCAAAAATAAATTACCAAACAATTTATTATAAAATATGTAAAATGTAAAACAAGCTTTAATAAAGTACTTTACTACTATTTATACTGTTTATTAATTACATCATCATCCCAACAACATAAACTGAGTGATGTAAATATAATCTGCACACAAAACATGTTCAATCAGGGCTCAAAATGTTTAACTGTCAAAGAAATGTGCAAGGAAATAAACTAGTATCACTCTACAATTTTGTGCAATGCTGGGCATCTTGGAAGTAAAAGCCAGACAAAAAACATGAAGAAAAAACAAACAGCATCTTGTGCCACAACAAGCAAGCCCCCACCAAACACCTTGATTGTTGCCATGGAGGAGCTTGGGCTATCATTTGAAAACGCCACACCACCCAGTGCAGCTTCAACACATGTACATATGGATGGTATGCTTGGAGGGATTTTTATGTCCCTTACATTTATTTAATTTCACTGATTATGCATAAGTTATAGTTATACATAAGTCTTGGCATCCTCAGTAAATTTCAGACAAAGTTGTTGCAAGGCTTGCATTTGATATTTGAAAAACTAATTTCTAATCACTTTAATTTGATTTTTATTTTGACAGCCTCCCCATCAACCAGTCAACTCCAACAATTCACCATTAACGTACCAGCTCCATCTCTCTGAGGACTGACCAGTTCCACCAACCTGGTGTCATTTCTTAGCCCATCGCTCAGTCAATCTGAAAAGATGAAGATGGACATGAATGTGATAATTTAATTAAAAATTGTTACAGTTCTACAGTTTATTGATGCTGATATATTCTTTGTAATAATTCTTATTTCTTGTTCTGTCTTGAAAGAGAGTCTAATCTGAACTTGACCCATGATTACCATACGCTAAACAAATAATATAAAACACATTTAAATTAACAGTCCTGCAGTAAATACCAATTTGTGAAGGTTATGGTGTTAAAATAATTTTATTCAAACATCTTGATTCAACAATTTATGCTGCAGTCTTTGACGAAGTATCTATAATTTGAACTAAATTAAACAACATCAATCTCTCAGAAAAAAAGGCTAAGTATTTTCTAGTTAAGATTTCAGTAACTGGAATTACCATAAAATAATTTAAGAAAATAAACTTTCAAATTTAAGCTGTACTGAATATTTTTAAACGCTGAATTAGACAGAAATACATCAATTTAAACCAGTCATGATGGCAGAACTAGCTGCAGTTAAAACACAACTAGTAATTTAACATGAAGTATTAATGTTTATAAACTGGTACAGAACAGTCAGCTAAAGCTTCACAATGGCAAAAAATATTGTATTTACATCAACTTACCGGAGAAAACACGTCTGAAACATCAAGAATTAACTACGTTCAATGGTAGAACCGCTGCAGCTGCTGGCTGCTGTTTGAAACATGAAGCAGCTCCGTGACTCACGTGACTTCCTGTAGCCGGTGGGATGGGTGATACCAAGTATTTGCAGGGGAGGGGGTCAGTCCTCAGGGAGTTTGCTTAAAAACACCCAGCAATTTTACTAAAAAATTTAAATGAATAAAGAAAATCAATTATTGATGTAAGATATGTATAATGACGAAATGATGTCATTTTATTGGGGGGGTTGAAATGACTGGATCAAATTATTGGGGGTGTTAAAACCCCCCCATCCCCCGTGTAAAGTATTATATAGTAGAGTATATGCAGGGTCTTGAAAGTTATTAAAAGTTGATAAATCAATTTTGGGAAAATTAAGGGTCTTGAAAAGTATTAAAAAGTCTTGAAAGCGATTTGATGAGGTATTATTTTTTTTGCTGTTATTCTAGCTTTAAATAATTTGACAGCAAAAAGTATGTACGACTAATATTTGTTTTCCTCACCGCGGATGATTCGGAAACCGCTTTGCACAAATTTCAACCTGAAGAGACTCACAAAACAGCACGGTGGCACAACTGGTAGAGCTGCTGCCTCTCAGCGAGCAGGTCCCCGGTTCAAATCCCGGTCCGGGGGCCTTTCTGGGTGGAGTTTGCATGTTCTCTCCGTGCATGCGTGGGTTTTCTCCGGGTGCTCCGGTTTCCTCCCACAGTCCAAAAACATGCATTAGGCTGATTGGTAACTCTAAATTGACCCTGGGTGTGAGTGAGACAGGTCCCTCTTGTAAATGAGTCCCCGTGGCTCAACGAGGCTAGCCTGTATAAATAAAGGTTGAATGGAAAAAAAAATGTGTCCAGAACTTTACACAAGATTTTATTTCATCTCAAATTTTACGGAGCCCCTAAAGGGACATGGGGAAAAGAAAAAAAGAGAATCCTGAGAAAGTTTCTCGGGATTCTTCTTTTTTTCTTTTTTCTCCCCATGTCCCTTTGGGCTCCGTAAAATTTAGTGTAAGGTTGGAAAAAAAAAACTACAAAAGAAAGAAAGTTGAAAAATTGTAATTGGTCCTTGAAACTGCAGCTTAAAAATAAAACACAAATTTTGCACAAACCGTTAAAATATGTTTCCACATTTCTTATGACTTGGTGTTTTTAGCCAGTATTGTGGAAAATAGAGGGGGATGCATATTCTGGCAGGCTAATAATTTGCCTTGCCGAAATATGCCACCCCTGCTAACTCAGAGATTTATAGAGTTATAAAAGATATAACATTTTATACATGATCAGAGATGTCCTCTGTTGGTATATCACATAATTAGACAGTTAAAGGTGTTATCAATTTTTCCACATGATGATGCATGTCCTCTGTGCTACTGGATTGTTTTTTATTTTGTCTGTATCATCTTATGTGGTGTTAAAATACAAAGGACAGTGAGACTTGAACAATAGTAGGTTTATTTAGAGTATCTGAAGAGGGGGACACAAACCAACAATGGTGGTGTTATTCTTTATTGATAGTTTATAGTATGCATTAATACAATGGCCTTGCAGGTGCATAGTGATTAAATGCTTGCAGGGGGGAAAAAAAAAAACATTAAGCCACAATTATGGAATTATACACGTTGTACATATTAGTTTTTAATAATGCATAAATTAAACAGTGTTATTTTCTCACTCAGACCATTCCAGCGATCTATTTACTAGTTCAAAAGTTTGGGTGTGTTGAGTTATCTTGAATAACGCTCTTTTGCTTTTATTTTGAAGAGCAGAATCATTCTTCAGTTTTCCGTGTTTTCTAAAATTAATCTTCCATAAAACAACACGATTATATTGTGAATATGTTTAAAAGTTGCCTCGCCAGTCATATTTATATCCGTTTTTTTCTATATAGCTGTTTTTTCTATACTGTATCCGTTTTTCCCTCATCTGCTGCTGTAGCTTGAGAGCGATGCAGCTGAGCGATGCGCGTTCCCGCGACAGGGGATGCAATCCATGACCGGTGTGATGCCGAGAAAAGCATGCCTGAACATAATGAACTGTAGCTGAAATGTCTCTTCAATCATCCCTGTACCTGGAGGGACGTCTGACCGCCCGACCACTGCGTGTGTAACATGTAGGTACATCGTTCACAGCTGCAGGAGGAGAAATTTTTGTTTCCCCTGGTGGTTCCTCAGTGGATTGTTCTTCCGGGTCAGATTGTGTTCATCAGGAGAAGTGTTTCTAAACAAACTTGGGTGAATCTTCCTCAGATGTCATGTTTCTCCTGAACATCTTTCCTGCTGGGGTTTGAACCGTGTAGGAACGTGGCTCCTCTCTCTGGTGGATAACAGAAGAACGTTCTGAGAACGTTCTTTTTAGGTTACGGGAACCAGAGCCATCTATATATATGGCTCTGACGGGAACGTTCCCTCCTAACGTTCTGAGAACGTTCTGGTGTGGAGTTTTCTCGTGGTTCTCAGAACGTTAGGTGAGAACGTTCTGCTAGAACTTTCCTAGAACATTCCATAAATTTTTATTATTATTATTATTATATGGATTCATACATTTAGTGCAAATTATGAACAATCAAAATAGATTCAAAGTACTGAACAATGTTTTTAACCTCCCAGAGAGAACAATTGCAAACAAACAAAAGTACACTTGTGTTATAAGAAAGAAAACTCAAATGTTTATTTTTTCCAAACCAAAAATGTGAACTATTCCAAACTACATTGTCCCTTTCTTTAAACTTAAAAGTCCAGCTTGAACATAAATCAAATTAAATATGTGTTTTGCCATGATTTCTAGCTTTCAAATACAAGTACAATACTGTCATTGTAATGAGAAATTTAAGTTGGCTAAATAAATCTCCATTGCACAAATGAAACCTTTCAAGTTTTATTAAAAATGTCCACAATTCTTAAATCAAATCTAACAAAAGAAGCTGAATAATAAATTTGTGACCCATCACATCAAATAGGTTTATTTTTCAAAGTGGTTTGCGTAAATTTAGATAGTAAATAAGATGAATGAATAACTTATCAAATGGTTTAAATTAAATATCTGAAATAAAATCTTCACACCAAATATCAAACCATTTTCCTGATTATTAAGACAATACGATGAATTTGTCAGGATGATCTAAGTAAGAAAATGTATTTCTAAAAGTCAGTAATATATATGTTTGCTTGTAGGTCATTTTGACCAAATTTGACTTTAACCCCTGTTTGATGATGTGATGGGTCACATATTCAGTATGAAGTTCTAGTAAAACTAACCCTCTTTCAAAAACAAGGGGCGAGTAATCTGGTGATCCGACATAAATACATTCAGATAATCCTCCTTTTTAAAACATGGAGCGTGAAATCTGGTGATCTAACAAAATACTTTCAGCTAATCCTCCTTTTAAAACATGGAGCGAGAAATCTGGTGATCCAACATGTGTTCACATATAAACAACTTCAGTGTTGTTTCAGAAACAGTTCTCAACCATCATTAGCAAAGCAGATCCATCATAAACATTTCTCAACCATCAGGAGCAATTGATATCCATCAGAAACAGTTTTCAACTATCATTATCAAATCACATCATCAGGAGCAATTGACATCAATCAGAAACATGTTGCAACCATTATGTATGGCCAGTGTACAGTCCAGGAACTTTAAAAAGCTAGAAGCAGCACAAAAACAGCATAGAAAAGAAAATTCCCTTACTTTGATTGAAGTGGAGGTAGACAGGCTTATTAGGTGGTTCTCATATTCAAACATGGATCAGATGGAACTGCTTAGCCATTGAGCAATGATTCAACCATGAATGATGGGTACATGGGAGTCCAGATGTGAGTTCAGGTAGGTGTGTGGTCTTGATGAGAGCAGGTCTGTCCATCAGGTCAGGTGTGTTTTCCTGTTTTGGCAGCAGTCATTGATGTGGATACATGACAGGGTTAGGCACAAGGTGTTGATGTACAGGTGATGATGGCGAGGAGCTACAGGAGGTAGTAGGATGGTGAGGAGAAAGCAGAGGACACCGGTCTGCCCATGACGTCAAGTGCAACAGGTTTTGTCTGTTGAAAGAGACACATGAACATGTGAAGTTAAAGCAGGGTCATGACCTGCAATAAAAACAGAAAACACAGACAGAAAACAAGTTCAACTCACTGTTAGGCACAAG
The DNA here is from genome assembly GCA_038048925.1 of Garcialebias charrua. Lineage (NCBI taxonomy): Eukaryota > Metazoa > Chordata > Actinopteri > Cyprinodontiformes > Rivulidae > Garcialebias > Garcialebias charrua. The sequence continues at coordinate 5,142 of JBBPBX010027297.1, read as the reverse complement.
GTGTTGACGCACACGTGATGATGGAGAGGAGCTGCAGGAGGTAGTAGGATGGTGAGGAGAAAGCAGAGGACACAGGTCTGCCCATGACGTCAGGTGCAACAGGTTTTGTCTGTTGAAAGAGACACAAACATGAACATGTGAAGTTAAAGCAGGGTCATGACCTGCAATAAAAACAGAAAACACAGACAGAAAACAAGTTCAACTCACTGTTAGGCACAAGGTGTTGACGCACACGTGATGATGGAGAGGAGCTGCAGGAGGTAGTAGGATGGTGAGGAGAAAGCAGAGGACACAGGTCTGCCCATGACGTCAGGTGCAACAGGTTTTGTCTGTTGAAAGAGACACAAACATGAACATGTGAAGTTAAAGCAGGGTCATGACCTGCAATAAAAACAGAAAACACAGACAGAAAACAAGTTCAACTCACTGTTAGGCACAAGGTGTTGACGCACACGTGATGATGGAGAGGAGCTGCAGGAGGTAGTAGGATGGTGAGGAGAAAGCAGAGGACACAGGTCTGCCCATGACGTCAGGTGCAACAGGTTTTGTCTGTTGAAAGAGACACAAACATGAACATGTGAAGTTAAAGCAGGGTCATGACCTGCAATAAAAACAGAAAACACAGACAGAAAACAAGTTCAACTCACTGTTAGGCACAAGGTGTTGACGCACACGTGATGATGGAGAGGAGCTGCAGGAGGTAGTAGGATGGTGAGGAGAAAGCAGAGGACACAGGTCTGCCCATGACGTCAGGTGCAACAGGTTTTGTCTGTTGAAAGAGACACAAACATGAACATGTGAAGTTAAAGCAGGGTCATGACCATACCTGTCAAGTTTTGGATTTAAAAATAAGGGAAATTTTCTGCCGGGTACGCAGAGCCATCCGGTGATTCTTTTTTTGCGGCAACATTTTGGCTTCAGGACTTTTGAAAATAAAAAGAGTAATATTTTAAGTTTTAAATATTTTGTTACATCACTGACATGTTTAGCAATAAGAAATTAATAATGGTCAAGCTCAGGGCTGGATAAAATAATAATTACAGGTAAGAGTAATATTTTAAGTTTTAAATATTTTGTTACATCACTGACATGTTTAGCAATAAGAAATTAATAATGGTCAAGCTCAGGGCTGGATAAAATAATAATTACAGGTAAAGTAATAATTACATGTATATGTGATTACGTTTTACCTGAATTTCCACCCTGTTAGGTCCTTGTTACACCTTGTTTGGTTCATAAACCTAACAGGGTGGAACATAACAGGGTGGAATTTTTTTAGCTAATCTAGCTGTAGCTCTTTATGTGGTCAACATTTAGCTAGCTAACCTTCAACAGAATAGCAAACCTTTAATGACTAAATCTAATATGTTGTTTTTTAAATTCTACCAAATAAACATTTCCCACAATTTATCTTAACAGGGTGGAACTTTAAGGTTGACTCATACAGGTTTAATATATTTAAGATTAAAAAAAGTAAGGAGAGAGTGACAGATGAAGCTTAACTTGTTTTCCATGGTTGAATTCCCTCCAAAACCAATTGATGTCTTCTTCTTGTAAATGGCTTTTATGGAATTGTAGTCTTTTGAGGGCAAAAAAGAAACATTCTAACAGGGTGGAAAGTTACCCACTGAGCAAGGTGACGTCTATACGACGTCTTTTTCAGGTCATTTCTGGACGTCGAAATCAGGTCCCTGGAAGGTCGAAAACGTTACGCCAGATGACGTCTTTTCCCCGACGTCTAAAAGACGTCTTTTTCCGACGTCCAACAGACGTCTATATTCCTGACGTCTAAAAGGCGTCTACATTAGACGTCTATATTCCTGACGTCTAAAAGGCGTCTACATTAGACGTCTATCTGACGTCAATAACTTACTGTATTTAGCTTATTCTAATTAGGCTATTATATTTAACTTATTTTAGTCACTTTACATGCTGCTTGTCAAAATCATGCTATGCATATAAAAAGTATAATGAATCTACTTTAAAATTGCGTTGAGGCAAACAAATCTAGGGAAATACATTTGACCATCCGCATCCGCAGCTTTAAAATCCTACAAACAGTTGGATTAAGTTTTACAAATCACTCCATAAATTTTACCTTTATCCTGTTTATTTGACACAATTTAAAGGAACAGCATAACACATAAAATTGAGAATTCCACCTTTGGTAACTTAAAAAAAAAGCTTTACATTACGGAACTTATCAACTGGTGGCAACACAAAATACACAAACAAATCTATAAAAGTACACAGCTCACTTGGGTCTGTACTTCACATAATTTTTTTTTTTAAATGCCTTCATTCTTTGGCCGTACTTCACATATTATTTTTTTTTTAAATGCCTTCATTCTTTGGCCGTACTTAACATAAACAATAAAAAAATTTTAACATGCCTTCATTTTTGGTCTGTACTTAACAATTTTTTTTTAACATGCCTTCATTTTTCTTTTTGATATAGCAGGCAGTAACAAGAGAAATAAAAAAGCTGTATAAAATTACAGTCCCCTCACCACAAAAATAATCTGTACAAAGTGTGCTGGTCATAATATTTTAAATAAGTTGTTTTATTTCAGGAATTCCATTCAAAAAGTGAAATATTCATTACACACAGACTGATATATTTCAAATGTTTATTTATTTTAATGTTGATGATTAAAACTGACAACCAATGACAACCCTAAATTCAGTATCTCAGAAAATTAGACTACTACTTGAGCTCAATAAAAATAAAGTATTTTTATAAATGTTGGCCAACTGAGATGTATGAACATGAAATGTACAATATGTACATCTTTCAATAGTTGGGGCTAAGGACCATGCTACCATGTTAATACTTTTCAGTTGGCCAACATCTATAAAAATCATTTTTTAATTGATCTCAAGTAATGTAATTTACTTATAATGAATTTGGAGTTTTCATTAGTTGTCAGTTATAATCATCAGCATTAAGATTATTTTTAAATATATCAGTCTGTGTGAATGAATATACAGTAATACTGTATAGAAGTTTTACTTTTTGAATGGAATTACTGAAATAAATAACTTTTTCACAATATTCTAATTTTATGCCCAGCACCTATTTGCATCTCCCCCCCAAAAATGTGTTCCTCAGTTCTGTGTGAGCCCGTATCCTCCACTTCTATGTGGCACGTTTTAAATGTCCTGTGTGACCCTATGTCCTCCACCTCTTTGTGCACGTTTTAAATGTCCTGTGTGACCCTATGTCCTCCACCTTGTCAAGAAGAGTGAGTTTATTATGGATTCAAAACCAACAAAAATTAATCAGTACAGGAAAGCTTATGGAGAGTAGTGCAAAAATATATTAATAACAGTTGTCGAAGTAGAAACATGTCTGGTCTTGTCTAGGACTTGTCCGGACTTGTCTATTATGCAACTTCAGTTATCTCATCTGTTCAGAAAGGGAGCACAGAGTGCTGCAGAAATGCTCCACTCAGAAACACACACACACACACACACTCACACACACACTCACCCAGACGCACGTTCACACAGACAGGCAGAGCACAGGAGGAGAACGGAAAGGGGAGCAGAAAAGAATAAGTGTTTTAAACATTGGAAAAGTCTATAAAGTCTGAATAAAAGAAATTGTAGTTATAAAGCTAAGATAAATAAGAGAAGTTTGACTATGTCTTAAGGTTTACCGAAGAACAGGTTGTGAAAGAAGTCAGGCAGAAAGCCACAATGAGTCACCATGAGTAAACACACACGAACATTTTGAGCTGAACTGCAGCAGAGAGCAGAAAGGAGAAATGACTGCAAAGACTTGTTCTAACTTTAATATGTTTTTATCTAAACTTGGTTTAACCTTAATTGATTTTAATATTAACATGTTTTAATCAGTATAATCATGAGATATGATTTTTACCAATAATCATGGTAGATGTGTTTAACTAATATAATCAAGTGAGATGTGTTTTACTTAATATAATCAAGTGAGAAATGGTTTTAACCAATATAATCATTTAATGTGATGTTGTTATGATAGAGAGTTAATCATTTTATGATAACAATTGTAATGATGTGTTACTATGTTTCAAAGATGGTTTTGTGACAAAAGTGGTCTATTGCAAAACACACATGTTGGGAAGTATAACTTGCAAACACTTTACTGGAAAAAGTGATGTAACTAACTGACCAGAGTTGTGTCAACCTCCGCCCTGGTGAATCATCCAGCCTCGAGCACAAAGAGCAAATTCATTACCTAATAAGGGATCATGTAGCTTCAAGCAGAGATTGCAAGAATAGAACAGAACTGCAGCTCTGCCCAAGCAAGCAAACCTAGCCAATAAAGAAATAAAAACAATGGTTAGAGTTTGTGGTATTATGAACACATTCCAGATTCGTGATATTTACAACGTATTAGAGCCAAGCCTTTCTTATTTTTCTTATCTTGCTTTTATTCATCAAGGAAGATCTCAGGTAAACATGACTTTTCTTGTTGTGTAAGTCAACATTGTGGTGTAAAGTATAAATAAATAATATATAATAGATATTGCATTTAAACATCCTAAAACACGTTCATATGCAATATCTTATAAAACTTAATCAAATGTTAATAACAGGAGGATATATTATTTAAAAAACACACAACATAATAGGTCTAACACATTAGTTGCATGATCTTTTCCTAAATTGGTCCCAATTTTTTAAACATTTTATAAAACAAATTAAAAAATTGTCAAGATAAGAAAATATGTGTGACAGTACAGTATAGAAATGATTAAAATATATGTTGAGCATAGTTAAATGTTTTGTCCAAAAGAAAAAAACTACTTATGCCACTTTGAGAGTTCCATATATCAGAGTGGGCATTAAAACTTTTTTTTTTAAATAGAGCAGCTGCAGATTCATAGATTTGAAATGGATGTCTAATACCAACAAAAGTTCAGTTTTTATATCAGTTTCAGGAAACTTTTACTTCTGCTTAAATTTAGCAAACATCTATATACTGGTTGCAAGCAGACAAAACACTGGAGAGACTCCAGGAGCTTCCAAACTAGCTAGTGCCACAAACTTGAACAATACTGAGAAACTGTGGTGTTGTTACAGCTCTATTTTCTCTGTCTGCGATCCACACAGCATTTTCTCTCTGCCCTGCTACACGCTCACCCCAACACCTAC
>JBBPBX010027296.1:15735-37389 GCA_038048925.1 Garcialebias charrua | reverse complement strand
GTCCTTACTGTGATGTTTGTGTGCTGATGTTTGGACCAGGGGGCGGCCTTTCCACAATGCTTTGGAGGGATGCTGTGGACATGACAAGACACAGGTGGATGATGAAATGTAGCATGAAACTAAACAGAAAAGCAAAATTAAATTCACATTTCATTATGTACTGTACGGTACCTGGATGATGAAGCTGTGCAGGTTAGTGGGAGATGAGCAGGAGGTCAGTGAAGGTAGGTGTTGCAGAGGCTGGCTGGAGAGGAGGAGACGTCTGTGGACATGAACACAGACAGGTGGGTTAACAGATGAAGTAACATAAAAACAAAACACAAAATCAAAAAGTAAAAGCAAGTTTTCATTACCTTTGTGGAGGGGTGCAGAGGCTGGCTGGCTGAATGACTGGAGTGGAGAGGAGGAGGAGGAGCAGGAGCAGCAGACGTCTGTGGACATGAACAGAGACAGGTGGGTTAACAGATGAAGTAACATAAAATAAAACAGAAAATCAAAATATAAATGCAACATTTCTTTACCTTTGGGGACAGGTGCAGGGGAAGGACGGAGGGATGTTTACTGGGGAGAGGGTGAGCTGGATCTGGAGCTGGAGCTGGAGATGGAGATGTCCATTGACGGCTGGCTTGCAGCAGCAGAGGTGGATGGCTGTGCAGCAGCAGAGGTGGATGGCATTTCCTCTGCTGCTTCTGCTGCTCCAGCAGATCCTAGAGTCGCTGCAGTGGCCGTGGCTGCAGTGGCCGTGGCTGCAGTGGCCGTGGCTGCAGTGGCCGTGGCTGCAGTGCCCGTGGCTGCAGTGCCCCTCGTTACAAACTGCAGCATGCTGCTCTGCGCGGCCTCCTGTTTTTTTTCCTCTAGGATCTGCTGGTAACAAGCCAGACCGTCACGGACAGCTCGGGAGGCCCTGGCGAACCTCTCCCCATCCTCGTCCAGTGCCTCCAACTGGTCCAAGACGTGCTGCTGCTCCTTAAAGATCTTGGCCAAGACCTGCCTCGTGAAGACCTTGGCCGGAGCGGTTGGCCTTTCTTCTTGCTGCTCCTCCTCCTCTACCGGCTGCCTATCCAGCTGCTGCAGGTCCGCAGTCGTAAGCTCCTCGCCTTCTTCAGCCAGCAACTCCCGAACATCTTCAGCCTCAATCTCCAATTGCATCCTCCTACTCATCTCCACCACACTCTCAATCACACTGCTGATTGAGTCCACGGGCTCAAGTGAGGGATCAAAAAACTGTGGACAGAGCTTTTTCCACACACCGTTAAGTGTGCTCTCCCTCACCTGAAGCCAGGACGAATCAATGTGTTGCAGAGCATGGCGCAGGTTGTACTTCTTCCAGAAGTCCTTTAACGTGAACTCTGGAGAGTCGTCTGTTTCCAACAAAGCACTGCGGATGACCCTCTGAAGGTAGTAGGCCTTGAAGGTCGATATCACCCCCTGGTCCATTGGCTGGATGAGACTGGTGGTATTGGGTGGCAGGTACACCACCCTCACATTTTGGTTGAGGTCAGTCAGATTTGCGGGGTGACCCGGTGCATTGTCCAACAACAACAGGATGTTAAAGCGAATGCGCTGTCGTTTGCAGTAGCACTGTACGTCCTTGACGAAATGTTTGGTAAACCATTTTGAGAACACCTCTTGGGTAACCCAGGCCTTACGGTTGGATGCCCAATACACCGGCAGTTCGTTCTTATTCATACGGTGTAAGGCCCTGGGGTTCTCATAATGGTTTACCAACAGCGGCTTTAACTTGCAGTCACCAGCAGCATTCGCTCCGAACAGCAACGTGATCCTGTCTTTCCCCACTTTGTGGCCCGCTGCTGTTCTTTCCTCCCTGCTGATGTAGGTGCGGTCGGGCAACCTCTTCCAAAATAGACCAGTCTCATCAACATTGAACACCTGCTGCGGTGTGTATCCCCCCTCCCTTATTATGGCTGCCAGTTTTTCTGGGAATGCGGCTGCTGCCGCCGCATCACCACCTGCTGCCTCTCCTGGTGAAAAAAAACAAACACAGGACAAGATTAACCACATGTTACTGTACACTGTGTTAAAAATTAAAGCACAGATGAAATGTTTCACTTACCTTGGATTTTTATGCTGTGCAAATTAGCCCTTTGTCGGAACCGATTAAACCACCCCCGTGACGCATGGAAGTCGGGCACCTCCACGCCCTCCCCCATCTCTGCTTTGATATCCTCGTAAATTTTGAGGGCTTTCTCCTGCATCATCATCAAATTTAACGGGATATGCCTCTGGTTGCAGTCCTCTATCCAAAGGACTAGAAGTTGTTCATGAAAAGACAGGTGTGTTAAAACATGAACTGTACTGAACATTACAGAAACATAAAAATTATTTTTAATAAAAGTCTTGTGACCGTGTGTTAAACGTCTCAGGTAAACAAAGCACACCTGTAAACAAACATCTCAGGTAAACAAAGCACACCTGTAAACAAACATCTCAGGTAAACAAAGCACACCTGTAAACAAACATCTCAGGTAAACAAAGCACACCTGTAAACAAACATCTCAGGTAAACAAAGCACACCTGTAAACAAACATCTCAGGTAAACAAAGCACACCTGTAAACAAACATCTCAGGTAAACAAAGCACACCTGTAAACAAACATCTCAGGTAAACAAAGCACACCTGTAAACAAACATCTCAGGTAAACAAAGCACACCTGTAAACAAACATCTCAGGTAAACAAAGCACACCTGTAAACAAACATCTCAGGTAAACAAAGCACACCTGTAAACAAACATCTCAGGTAAACAAAGCACACCTGTAAACAAACATCTCAGGTAAACAAAGCACACCTGTAAACAAACATCTCAGGTAAACAAAGCACACCTGTAAACAAACATCTCAGGTAAACAAAGCACACCTGTAAACAAACATCTCAGGTAAACAAAGCACACCTGTAAACAAACATCTCAGGTAAACAAAGCACACCTGTAAACAAACATCTCAGGTAAACAAAGCACACCTGTAAACAAACATCTCAGGTAAACAAAGCACACCTGTAAACAAACATCTCAGGTAAACAAAGCACACCTGTAAACAAACATCTCAGGTAAACAAAGCACACCTGTAAACAAACATCTCAGGTAAACAAAGCACACCTGTAAACAAACATCTCAGGTAAACAAAGCACACCTGTAAACAAACATCTCAGGTAAATAAAAAAAATTAATGAAACTGTACAGTGCATACAGTACAGTATTAAAAATACTGTCCAGGTATTTCTTAAATAATTTCCTATCTAAAAGACGCAATACGTACTGTTAATAAAAAAATAAATTTTCTTACCCATCAGACGCTCAATCTCTGTGATAACACCCGTGCGTTGCTTCGTTATCACCGTGGACTTCAATGGGGCTGCTCCTCTCACGCTAGCTAAAATGCGCTCGCGGTCAGCCTTTATGGTGCTGACTGTTGAACTGACCTAAAATAAAAAATAAAATGTCATTAACTAACAGACGCTTGCCGTGCGCTGCATGCTTATTACGGTGCTTATTACTGTACGGTGTTCATCTGCGCAGCGACTAGAAGCGCTCACGTTCCGCCATTACAAGTCTTCATCTGCGCAGCCACGTGTACAGTAAAACACTCGCTAACAAGCGCTCACGTTCCGCCATTACAAGTCTTCATCTGCGCAGCCACGTGTACAGTAAAACACTCGCTAACAAGCGCTCACGTTCCGCCATTACAAGTCTTCATCTGCGCAGCCACGTGTACAGTAAAACACTCGCTAACAAGCGCTCACGTTCCGCCATTACGAGTCGTGCTAACGGTGGTACAGTACTCACCAGGTTCAGAGCTTTGCAGATGGAGGACGTCGACTCTCCCCTGTCCGCTCGTTGGATGATGTCCAGCTTCTGCTCCAGCGTGATGGCCTTACGCTTTTTCGGTGCGCTAGCACCAGCAGAAGAAGCTCCGCGTTTAGAAGACATGCTTCGAAGACGCTAAGGGATGCTAATGAATGCTAACAAATGCTAAGAAATGCTAACGAATTACGAACTGTACTCAATGTCTCTCAAATCGCCAAACTGTAGACCCACGCGGCTGCTTTCGCGCTGTTCGCTTATGTAGTACCTGATGAAATCAATCCGCCTTTGATTTTTAGGGGTGGGGGTACAGTAAAGTAGTGCCTATGTAACCTTCCGCTGCTGTACAGTACTTTTCCATTTGTCACGCGAAACATACCCCACCCCCCCCCAACCCCACCCACCACAGCGTGCCCGCCATGTGCAGTGTGCATGTCCAGTCCAAGTCCAGTGCAGGTGCATGGTTAAATCGCCCATCCCCCAACCCGAAACCAACCATGGCATCCCCCAACCCGAAACCAACCATCGCCCATCCCCCCCGAAACCAACCCCCTCCACTCCACCTCCCCCGCCCCCCCACATTCCACCTCCTGCCCCAAACTCTCCTTCGAAACATGACATTCAGCCGTCGGCACGAACACTCGGTTCTCGTAAAACAGAACAATGGTTTCTAACGGAGTTTTCTCGTAAACACGGAATTTTCATCTCGTTATTCGGAGCAATGGTTTCTAACGGAGTTTTCTCGTAAACACGGAATTTTCATCTCGTTATTCGGAGCAATGGTTTCTAACGGAGTTTTCTCGTAAACACGGAATTTTCATCTCGTTATTCGGCGCAATGGTTTCTAACGGAGTTTTCTCGTAAACACGGAATTTTCATCTCGTTATTCGGAGCAATGGTTTCTAACGGTAAATTCTCGTAACTCTGGAATTTTCGCTCGTATCTTGGAACGACGCTTTCTAATGATGTTCTCTCGTAAAATCGGAACGGCAGCTCGCAAGTCGGTAGTTTGGTTCCTGGAAGCTCTCGTAAAGTCGGGCGCTCGCAGGTCAGAGCGCTCGTAAGTCGGGGACTACCTGTAAATGTCTGTGATGGTGGGGAGACTGACTCCAACATCTTCTGTGCAGCCTTCACCACTCTCTGTAGAGCTTTCCTCTCTGCAACTGTGCAGCCTCCATGCCACACATTGATGCTGGAGCACAGGATGCTCTCCACTGCACACCTGTAGAAGGAGGTGAGAACTGGGCTGCTCAGACCAGCTCGTCTCAGCCGTCTGAGGAAGTAGAGTCTCTGATGACCTTTCTTGATCAGGCTGGTGGTGTTGTTGCTCCAGCTGAGGTTATCATTCAAGTGTACACCCAAGTATTTGTAGCTGGAGACCACCTCCACCGCAGATCCACCTATGTTCAGTGGGGCATGGGTGTGTTTGTTCCTTCTGAAGTCCACAATCATCTCCTTTGTCTTCTTCACATTCATGTGAAGATTATTCTCTTTGCACCAGCTCTCCAGGTGTTCCACCTCCTGTCTGTAGCTGGACTCATCATTGTTTGTGATGCATCCCACCACCGCTGTATCATCTGCAAACTTAACAATATGACAGCCTGGATGTGTGGCTGTACAATCATATGTGAGCAGAGTGAACAGAAGAGGGCTCAGCACACATCCTTGGGGAGAGCCAGTGCTGAGGGTTATGGTGGAGGAGGAGAAGTTGTGGATCTTCACGGACTGTGGTCTGTTTGTTAAGAAGTCTAGTACCCAGTTACAAATGGAGGGGCTTAGTCCAAGTGTGGATAGTTTGTCTATCAGAGTTTGGGGGATCATGGTGTTGAAGGCAGATGTGAAGTCCACAAAGAGCATGCGCACGTATGAGTCCTTCTGATCCAGGTGGGTGAGAGCAGTGTGGACCACAGAGGAGATGGCGTCCTCTGTTGATCGGTTCTCGCGGTATGCATACTGATGAGGGTCCTCGTTGATGTTGACGGTTGTCTTGATGTGGGACATGACCAGTTTCTCAAAACATTTAGCGACTATCGGGGTGAGAGCCACCGGTCTATAGTCATTCAGACCAGTCACTGTGGAGCTCTTTGGGACTGGGATGATGGTCGCGGTCTTCAGGCAGGTGGGAACTGACTCCAGTGAAAGTGAGGTGGTGAAGATGTCAGCCAGCACCTCACAGAGCTGGTCCGCACATTCCTTCAGAACTTTCCCTGGGATGTTGTCTGGTCCGGTTGCTTTATGAGGGTTGATCCTTCTGAGACTGCCTCTCACTTCTGCTGCGGTCACTCTGAGATGCTCTTCATCTGGTGATGAGGTGAGTCTGGTGCTAGCTGGTCTGTTTGGATCTTCAAAACGTGCATAAAACTTATTGAGGGCATCAGGCAGAGATGGGTCCCTGGGGCATTGTTTGTTCTTGCCTTTGTAATCTGTTATGCATTTAATACCCTTCCACATGCTCCGTGGGTCTTGTGAGGTGAACTGTCCCTCGATCCTCTGTGCATACGTGGCCTTGGCCTTCTTAATGCCATCAACCAGTTCTTTCCTGCTCTTTCTCAGCTCCTCTGTATCTCCGGACTTGAATGCAGTGTCCCTGGCTGCTAGCAGGGTGCGGACTTCTTTATTTAACCAGGGTTTTTCGTTGGGGTAAGATTTAACATGTTTTTTTATGGATACATTTTCAGAGCATGTGCTGATGTAACCCAGAACTGAGGAAGCATAAAGTTCCAGATCCACTGAACTCCCATTCGTAGCAGCCTCCCTGAAGACAGACCAGTTTGTCTTCTCAAAACAGTCTTTCAGCATTGAGGTACTATCTTGGAGCCACATGTGCAAGTCGGCCATATTGGACAATGAGGTCGGGGATGGTCAGGTATCTCACATGTTTCCAGTCAGAATTTTCACTTTGGGGGGTGTTCCAGATAATTTTTATGACTCAGAACTTCTGACTTCCCCCCCAAAAAAGTGCAACCTTAACATTTAACCTTCTTAACCCTTCTACACTTCAAACTATGGTCTTAGATGGTATGGCTGCACAGTGATGCCCAAGTTAAGGACTCTGCCAATCCTTAGTAATTTTAACATAATTAGTATGACTCAGTGAGACTAACCTGAATAAATGAAGGTTGAATGAATGGTATCATTTGTTCATCGGGGCTAAAATCAAAGGGTTGTGGGCTGAATCAACCTTTTGAAACTGAACCGTTGACACGTAAAATCCTAATGCTAATTTCAACCGTGCTTAAAAAATGTGGAGATATTTTAGGATGGCAGGCTCATACAAGTTGTCCAAATAAAATGTCTTATTCTGTACAGAATATAGAATCAGTACTAAACAAGGTCTTCTTTGCAGATTAGTGGTCTAACACCAGCACAAGCTAAGCTTCCCTTTTCCGCAAACCATGAAACCTGAGACTATAGGCCTTGAGCAACTCTAAAATGGGAATATTCAACCTAACCACTCTCAGCATTTTAATCTTCCATGGGTGCTCCTATTTAATCAACAGAAGAAAGAAAGAACCATGTCTAATTACATGTTACAATTTGCTGACTTACTTTTCTTCCTGCAGGCCACACATGTGAATCTGATGATTCACCACAGAGCCAGCTGTGACTCAAATGTAATGTAAGCTGGCTTTTAAAAGTGCTTCTCCTTCCTTTGCACCCCCCACATTTTAAAATCCTGTTCCTCACATTTATACGCCGCAAATCACCCCGAGTCTTCTTCAAGAATTAGATTTTTTTCACACAATAGTCAAGTACAGTATCAACATCCCAGCGAGCTGTGGGGCTCCACTTTGTACTGAGCACTTGTTTCTTCAATTAGATCTCAGCAGGGTGGAGGGACTACAATGTCGAGGTTGCCGCAGGCTTGCTCTCTCCCGCTCTCTCAGAGACTTCACACACTCGGAGTGGGTTGACAGGATTAAAGAGAAACATGTACTGGTTCGCAATGCAGGGACTCTATCATCGGTATACAGTCGGATAACAGTTGGCGATACCAACACGTAGTGTATTTAGGTCAAATTTAAATGCAACACATATTAAACACACAAACACCCAGATAAATAGATATATGGATTGGATAGACAGATCTGAATGCTGATTTAAGTCACAGATTCTGGTTCATGTTGCCATAATCTGTTTAATCTGATTGAGGGCAGACTCGTGGCTCAATAATTGATGGCACCATCTGCTGTAAAATCCTTCTGCCACAACGCAAAGATTTAGGTTAGAGTGGCTCTGGCTAATTGCTTTGTACTTTTGTTTGAGATTAAAAAGGCATATGAATGTTAATTATCTGTAACAGATTTCTTACATTGTAGCAAAAATAAATACGTGATGCTGCTTTTTTTGCACTGTCCCTCTTCTGGACATATCCAAACCATCTCAGTTTGACCTCTCTAACTTTATCTCCCAGTTGTTCAACATGTGCTGTACCTCGGATGATCTCATTCCTAATCTTGTCCATCCTTGTCGCTCCTAAGGATAACATGAACATCTTCATTTCTGACACTTCCAACAATGACTCCAAGTTTCATTAAAATCCATCCACTGACATAAGATATTTTGCTAATAATAAGATGAGATTGACTCCAAATACCGGTAGACATGGCAACATTTTGGGCAAATGTGTTACTTATTGTATATATTTTTTTATTTAACCTTTATTTGTACAGGTTAGTCTCATGGAATCACGAAGACTCATTTTCAAGACAAACAACAATACACAAAAATATGAAAGCAATTACAATTAAAAAACAATGTTTTAAATATTATTATAAATTTACTATACTATACTATACTATTCTATACTATACTATACTTTACTATACTTTACTTTCCTATACTATACTATACTTTATTTTCCTATACTTTACGTTCCTATACTATACTATACTATACTTACTATACTATACTTTCATTTTCCTATACTTTCCTATACTATACTATACTATACTATGCTATGCTATACTACACTACACTTTACTATAGTATACTTTCCTTTCCTATACTATACCATACTATACTATATTTATGATACTACACTATACCATACTTTCCTATACTATAATATACTATACTATACTACACTACACTATACTATATTTATGATACTATACTTTACTTTCCTATACTATACTATACTATACTATACTATACTATACTATACTACTTACTATACTATGCTTTCATTTTCCTCTACTTTCCTATACTATACTATACTATACTATACTATGCTATGCTATACTCCACTACACTTTACTATACTATACTATACTTTCCTTTCCTATACTATACCATACTATACTATATTTATGATACTACACTATACCATACTTTCTTATACTATAATATACTACACTATACTACACTAAACTATATTTATGATACTATACTATACCATACTTTCCTATACTATAATATACTATACTATACTATATTATACTATACTACTATACTATACTTTCATTTTACTATACTATACTATACTACACTACACTTTACTATACTATACTATACCTTCCTTTCCTATACTATACCATACTATACTATATTTATGATACTATACTATACCATACTTTCCTATACTATAATACACTATACTACACTATACTATATTTACTATACTATACTATACTATATTATACTATACTATACTTTCCTATACTATAATATACTATACTACACTATACTATATTTACTATACTATGCTATACTATATTATACTTTACTATACTATACTATGCTATACTATACTATACATACTATACATACTATACCTACCATTGTGACACATTACAGCTGCTTTTTAATATAACAATGCTAATAAATGAACAAATAAATGAACAAATAAACACAAAAGAGAAAACATTGTATTTTATGTTGTGGTGTTAGGCTGTAACTGATTTTAGACTCATTTGTTGACCTCTGGTCAGAAGTCCCTCTATTAGCTGATCAGATGTAGTTTTGTTCAGTTTAAGCTACGCCTGACCGGCAGCTGTGTGCTTCACCATGTAATTTGAATTTTTTTTGACTGAGGAGACTAATTATTATATTTCAGCTAAATACTCCACAGACCCATCCATTTATAGGAGGGAATGGCAGCAGAATGTGGCACATGTGTCTTTTCAAAAATGCTATGCTACCTAAGTAATTCATTGCTTGCATTGTTTTAACATGTTTAAGTCGCAGCGTGGGAACTGATAGCACACACACCCAGTGACGGAGCAACACAACAAAATGCAGAAACGTGCAGGTTGTTTATCTGATCTTAACAGTTTTATTAATGCTGGAAACGTCCACATGTGGGTGAAGATGCAAGGCAGCTTTATTTCTGTGACCAAGCCTTGTAATGCAGCTCAACAAATGCAGCTGTTGACTCAGATAAAGTCTATAAACGGCAGTTTGGGTCGTTTCTTGAACACATCAGTTCATGGGACATTAAAACATGAAAATAAACCAATTTATAGTTCTACTTGAGAATGCTGAACACTTTACCTCTTGAGGATGAGGATTTTGGTTTCACTTGTTTAACTCGACAGGTATTTGAGATACATGTAATAAACTTTAGGGAGACAGAATTAGCGCTGCGTTGAGATTAATTTTCCCAGTTTGAAGTGAAATAAAAGCATTGTAACATGTCTGCTCATCATGTAAAACTGGATGCACTCAGCTAAGCAGATTATCTTAATGTCACTACATTGACTCGCTGCTCAACATTTTCTCTCATGTATTTTTGTCAAGGAAGCCCTTTTTCTTGAATAATGAGGGGATCGAGAGACAAAAGTCTCCTGTAAATGCATTGCTGCATTCATTGAGCCACGATGTTGGTGAGAGAGACAAAAGCTACAGTCATATCGGAGTAAAGTGCTCTGCACAAGACCTCATAGAGTATAAGGCTGAAAGCTTTTGTTTGAAGTACAAAGCAGTATTTCATGTATTTTGACACTACAGTATTGCAAATACCATGAGGTGGAGTTGATGGGGAAGGAACCCAGGATCTTAAACATGCCAAGCACATGCTCTTCCACTAAACCACCTCCCCCCATAATGGAAAAGCTTATTGATTTATCCTCATTCTGTCTAAAAGCCTTTATCTAATATGTGTACCTGTGAGTGAGTACATTTTGTTTTCTAATCTAGGCCTAGTGTACAATTGCCAAAACAAAGCAAAAGCCACTTAAACCCTGGAAAAAACAACATATAATTAACTTTTTTAAATAAATTATACCAATTACTGTACGTGTTTTTGTTCTAGAGCCCTTGAACCAGTTGAGTAAAATGAAATTTAATCTTGTGTTTTCACTGGAAAAATCTCAAGGTTTACCTGCGCTCAGTACGGATCAGGCCCACTGTTTGATCCCCTTCCATCTCTGCCCCCATCAAAAAACAGCAGAAGCCATTGTTGGGGGATTAGAGAGAACAGGTTCTGAGCTGCTTGTTCCATTTCCTCCTTAGTAGAGGTGAGGGATGGGGGGTAAATAGGTTGGCGACCAGCCAGCTGTGACACAATGATGTAGTGTGTAAGGTATGCATTGACCCCACACACACCTGTCCTGTAATCTTGTTTAGCCAGGTATTTGGGCTGAAATGCACACTTAGGCTTTTCACGATAACAAATTTTGCTGCGCGATTAATTGTCTCAGAAATTATCGCGATAAACGATATTGTTTTAAATTTGACAATAATTAGTAATTACATTATTGTAAAATTTAAGAAGAAATGTTAGTTAATTTTGTGTGTAGTACTTTTTTTGACCACTGGATGACAGTAAGACTGTTTGAACCGAAGGATGGATAGTGAGGGAGCGAGCAGCATGTCTCTTTACGAAAAATGAGAGGGACGCCCTTTGACGTGACACGGGCTGTCTCTCTTTGGTTCTCAAAATGGTGGACGCTCGGTGTGGTTTGAGCTCTTTAGCATCACATTTTTCACACAAAGCTTTTAATCAAAAATCAGTAAACAAGTTCTCAGCTTCTTTTTGCGGAGAAAAACAACTTTTTCACGAAGGCACATATTTCAACCGGGAATTTTGAAACTTTGACAAGACGGAGGTTTTTTCCCCGAGGTCAGCCTGTTAGCTTAGCTTGTAGCTTAGCTTCTCAGCTTAGCTGCTTTTAATGATCCAAAAACGCGATTTTGGACGGTTAAAACTGATTTCAAAGAGAAAGGGAGGGGTCAGTGAAGATCACTGGAGTTGAGCCTTTTGTCGTCCGGTGTCTTCAGTAGAAAGAGGGAGACAGGAATAAACGAGGTTGATAATTTTCATTTATCATGTGATTTATTTGTTTATTGTTTATTGCGACATGCCTACTTAGAGTATCATGTTTTTGCAGTATGCGTTTGTATCTTTTCTTCATGGAAGGTGGGAGAGAAATATGCAATCTGTGTGGATAGAGTATGCAGAGTAAAATGTCTTATAGGAGAGAGCTGAGAAGGTAAGTGGGAAACGATAAAAAAAAAAGTTAGGGCTCATTATGGCCAATAAATGCTTTTCAACTGATTATTTTGGTGTGAGTCTTGCTCCTGAGAATAAAGTGGAAGTTGGATGGATGGATTGTAGCTTCAACTGTAATAATGAGGACATTGCTCCAGTCTTTCATGGTGAAAAAAGGAGTTGAGTTGAGAAGCAAAGCTCTTGATTTGCTGGTCCATTTCAGCCGTCACCGTCACCCATGGTCATTGCGTTTTGTGCGTTTTATGATCCTTGTGTCATCTGTCCTGCAGTGTTTCTCCCTCATGTGATCAGCTCCTGCCTTTGCCACCTGTCGTCCTTCCGCAGGTGTTTGTGTTTAACCTCTCATTAGTGTGTTCATCTGAATACGATTAAAACAGAGCAGAAAATATTCAATTTGCAACATATCTGCATTAATACGGACAGGTTTCAATCATGGGTGTCATTAGCAAAATAAAAGCTTTTAACTAAATTAAATGTTTGTGTGTGTGTCTGTGAGGCAGAAGTCACTTCACATCTATACAGTAATCATTTTCACTAACACACACTCTCAAACCATGACTGAATAAGCCAACGACCACAGTGGTTACCTGCAAATACAGACACGGATTTACTTAATACGTTACAGAATTATTTTATTTTGTAGAATGAAATTCAATGCTTTTAAATCTGAATCCATGGGCAAGGTGAACACCGTGTTTGTGTCTGATCAGGCAGTGTCTTCTCGTCTGATTTAGAGTCAAATAAATAGATTTACTGAATGAGGTGGTCCCAATCGGTCTTCATCTTCTCTTTTCCTGATTGTCTGCCTCCAGCTTCAACCAGTGGCTCTCACCCATTAGTCCCAGGCATGCACACTCATGTCAACCCAAAAAATTGTGCTCCAGCGTCTGGTCTTTGGTGACATGAACACAGTTGTGAATGCATATCCTAACACAGGCCTATAGAGATGCGTGTCATAAGCAGCTGAACACACCGATGCAGGCATCGACTAAAGAAGTGAAGGGTCACGGATTGCAGTCTCTTTTCATCAGGTTCTGAATATTAATGTTTGGGGACAGACAAGAACCGTGACGATCCCTTGATGATTATACCGTTCTCCGGGTGGTGCTTGTTGGTAATTTATGCCGATGTCTACCACTCAATTTATGTAAATGTCATGATTTAAACTGATTCAGTTTGTGTGGAGTGATTAGAAGGGTTCAGTCATGGACTGACTCTGGGTGGAGAAAAGTTTCAGGAGTGAATTGTGACAAAAGGGTGTCAACCAGGGGCGGCCGGCCAATAGGGGGCGCTAGGGTGCCGCCCCAATGGAACTTCTGGACCATTTTACATTGAAGACTTAAAAATGAACTAATAAAATAAAAATATTTCGAAATATATGCATATATGTTTTTAGTTGTGTAGGATAAATGTTTTATGAGTAATGATGAGTTATATTGTTTGTTTCAAAAAACGTTTTCTGATTGGTGACATATTTCCTGTTTTGGGGCGCATGGATCTTATCCATAGACTCTCATTATAAATGGCGCATGCATAGTTATTCCACAACGTTACAAAACAATGGGAAGATGCTGGGCGCAGTTTTCACCGCCCTGAACACATCCAACGTGAGCTCTACCTACCGATCGCATGTTTCCGGCCGTTTATTTATTTAAGACAAAATTTTGTCTGGAAAATCAGCCGTGCGGTCAGTGACTCAAGCAGGCTTGCTCAGGTAAGTTTAAATCATTGAAAGCTCTTTATCTAATGTCTATTTGCATTTCTGACTGATATGCCTCTCAAATTTTAGATGGCTGTTCTTGAAAAAAGCCTTTAGCTGACTGTTTATTCTAAAAGTGGCAACTGGTGAGTTTGTTTTTGGAGCTAGCATGCTAATGCTAGCCTTTATCTAATGCTTATATTATTGTATTACCATTCCTAACTGATATCCTCTCCGCTGGGGCGGCCGTGGCGTAGTGGTAATGGCAGTCATCCCCCGATCAGAAGGTTGGACGTTAAAATCCTCCCCACACCATGTGTCATTGTGTCCCTGGGCAAGACACTTAAACCCCGAGTTGCTCCCGGTAGGACTGGATTGCGCCTTGCATGGCAGTCTGCTGCTACCGGTGTATGAATGGGTCGATGGTTGGTATTGTAAAGCACTTTGCGGCCCCTCATAGGGGGCTAGAAAGTGCTATATAAATAAGCTCCATTTACCATTTACGTTTAGGTGGCTCTGTTTGTGATAAAAGCCTTCAGCTGCCTGTTTATTCTAAAAGTGGCAACTGGTGAGTTTGTTTTTTTCTTTGTTTATTTGTGGAGTTAGGTTGCCAGCACCGGTTATTGGACTCTGATGGCTACATTTATTTTAATTAACTTATAAAAAATGAGCAAACATTAATAATTGTATATACTAAATGTCACTTGTGGTGTTTTACTATTTCTTAACACTGTATTGATCTGGAGAATGAAAACAAAGCCTCTTGCAAGTAGAAATGCAGAAATGTTTTAATCTCACTTATTTTCCTTTCTATAATTATATATAATTTAT
This sequence comes from Garcialebias charrua, assembly GCA_038048925.1. Lineage (NCBI taxonomy): Eukaryota > Metazoa > Chordata > Actinopteri > Cyprinodontiformes > Rivulidae > Garcialebias > Garcialebias charrua. Next base: position 22,586 of record JBBPBX010027296.1, on the reverse strand, counting down.
TTATATATATTTTTGTTTGTTCTTTGTTGCTTTAGTGAGTCAAATTGGTTCTTCTCATCCTGAGCATTTAATTGTTCTGTTGACATTGTATTAATCTGCATTTGATTTTTTTTTTAAAGGGGACCTCAGATGTATTTTTTAAATTTTTATGGTATTTCTGTGGGATATCCAGACCCTATTCCTTCAATTTAATGCACAAAATAATTATTAGATAATCAATTATACCCTTTTTAATTCTGCCATTTTTAACTTTCGTTTTGAACGACCGGTTTCTTGAAGTCCACGCCCTTCAACGATCTGTTCACGCCCTCTGTAACAGCCAGTATCTGTAATGTGTTGTTGTTTTAAAATTAGCTCTTTTTTTATTACTCATTTGACTTACTGTTAGTGTTAGCTTAAGATAACTTACCGAAACCCGTCTGAGCGCGCCGCAGTTTGCTGCTCCTTTTAGCATTAGACCACCCGAATCCGAAGCTAATGTTAGCTTGTTCCTCTTCCGGTTTTCGCCAGCTCCGCTCGTTGCACGCGATGAGATTTTGGGAGTTATCGCTGTTCCAGTGAAGACAACACAAAGTTCACCAAGTGTCTCCCGTAAATTAATCTGTAAGGAGAAGGTCCTCTTGCTGCGAGCCTGCTGCGAGGCTGCTGCAAGGCTGTACAGTTGAAGCTCCGCTCCATCGCGCCGGAAGAGGGTCCCGTCGAACCCGGTCCTTCCGCCTGTGGTCCGCTCGTTTAATTTTTGCCGGCTGCGCGTTGGCAGCGATCGCAAATACACTAAAAATTGAACTAAAACATAAAAATAACAATTATACTTTATTTATAAAGCCATTTAAAAAAACACAGCTGCAACAAAGTGCTGTACACATGAAATTAAGAACATATAAACAAAAGATGAGATGAAATCATGAAAAACAACAGTCATGTGTTTAATACAGAAGTGGGTTGAGCCTAACCAGGGGTTGCTAGGTGAGGGGCTGGACTCAGGTTTGATCTGATTGGCTGGCGGCTTGTGACGTCAATAAATGCAGGAAGTGTGAATCCTGGTGTATTTATCAAAAATAAATAAATCTACTTAGAGTAAATAAACCACTGGGTGCATTTTTTTGGCACAAGGACTGTTTTTTTATGAAGTAAATACCCAAAGTTTAGTAAAAAAACATTAAAAAGTGAATTTTGCATGTGTGGTCCCCTTTAAACATATTTGAACTCGGGAATTTTTTTGTGTGTGGAGAAATAGCCCCCCACCCCCACCCCCCCGGTGAACATTTCAGGAGCCGCCACTGGTGTCAACAAAGGAAATGTTTACAAGACAGTGGTGAGACCAGCTATGTTGTATTGTCTGGAGACAGTGGCCTTGAGAAAAAGAAAGAACTGGAAGTGGCAGAAATGAAGATGTTGAGGTTCTCCTTAAGACTAAATGGACTGTACTTATACAGTACAGCACCTTTCTATCTGACCAAGATACTCAAAGCACTTTACAACACAATCTTTGCCTCATTTACCCATTCGTACAGCACTCTACTAGATCTGTACAAAGAGTAACCAGTGCTTCATCACATTCATACACTGATTGGACACACATCGGAGGCAATGAGAGGTTCAATGTCTCGCCCAGGGATGCTATGGCTTGTGTCTGCTGATGGAATCAAACTCCCAACTCTTGCATTGGAGGATGACTGCTCTAACCACTCAGACACAGCAGTGACAAGGAGTGACAAGGATGGATAAGATTAGGAATGAGCTCATCAGAGGCACAGCACAGCTTGGAAAAACTCAGAGATAAAGTTAGAGAGGCCAGATTGAGATGGTTTGGACATGTCCAGAGGAGGGACAGTGATTTGGACATGTCCAGAGGAGGGACAGTGGTTTGGACATGTCCAGAGGAGGGACAGTGGGTATATTAGAAGGATGTTAGAAATGCAGGAAAAAGACAAAGAGGAGATAAATGGATGCAGTTAGAAAGAACATGGAGGTAGTTGGAGTGAGGACAGAGTGAGATGGAGGAGGATGACTCACTGTGGCGACCCCTGAAGAGGGAAAAGCTGAAAGAAGAAGAAGTCATACACTGACTTTGATATACTATAAATCACCATTAGGATTTTTTTGTCCCATTTATTAATAAACATTAAAAAAAACTGTTTGGAAAACCCTATTTATCGTTTGTACAACAGTTGAACATCATTTTTGCTTCACCTGTCCAATAGGGGGCAGCAGCCAAGCTTAGCAACCATCCCACTCTCCACTCGACCATCAAAAGTGACTGACCAAGAGTCAACCATGACATTGATGAATGTGCTCCCCACCAGAAGACTGATGGGTGCTTCATTAGAACCCCACCTGAGCTCCAAAGGCTGAGTTGTTCATCTCTGACGAAGCTGTCTTTTGTTCCCAGGATCATGTTTAGCCTTTCAAAAGTCACTGACTGCATAAAGTTGCGACACGCACAGCTTGGGGTTAATCAGGCTCGATTAGAGATGGCGCCGCTTGCCCCTCAGCTCCCCCTGGCTTCTCTCGAACATCGTTCCCTCACCTTAGACCCCTGCTATCCTCCTCCTCCTTCACCCGCTTCGTTTACCAAATCCTTTAATCCAGGCTCCTTGGTGACCCCTCCCTTTATTCAGATGATGGGGTACATGTCTGCAACGCCCTGCACCCCACCCCGTGAAATCTGTGGTTATGCTTCTCAAAACCGGGCTGTTTTCCTCCTGGAAGGAGAAAAAAAAGGCGGGAACAAGAAGAATGTGGTGGACTATTAATTAAAATAAAGATAACAACCCTTCTTGAGCAGTTTTCAACCCCATATTTTCTAAACTGCTGGTTTATTAGTGTTTAACGAAAACTACAGTGTAAATATATTTAATGAGATAGGGTCATAATAAACACAGGGACTGCTTGTCTGAAGTTTACTTTTGAGTTTTTTCTGCTGAAACTGTTTAAACAAGAAAAACGTCTGAAAACATTTTTTATGTTTATTTATTTTATTTATTTGCCCTTTATTTATCCAGGTAGTCTCATTGAGCCACGAGAACTCATTTTCAAGAGAGACCTGTTTTTTTAGGGTTAGGGTTATTGGGCCGAATAAACAAAAAACAGCAGGTTTGCATTGAACTACAGTGTATTTACAGTTACTAATGCACATTTGTAAATTGGGCACCATGCACTCAAATAGTCTTATATTTATGACTTACTCCTGCTTTTTATGTAGATTATAGTATAGAAACATATTTGTAAATTAGTTTTATTGGTATTTTACACTGTGAGTGCGGTGCATAATAAAGCCGGGTGTCTAGATGAGCTGAAACACACTTAAATAGTAACATTATTTAGACTATGAGTACTGTATTTTCCTGCATACAAGTCAGTATTTTTACATAGATTTGTTAGTTCTGCAACTTATACGCTAAAGCGACATATACTATATGTTTTTCTTTTCCAGATTCATATCACAATTTTTGACAGACACTTTAAAGGTATTGTGACATGATGTTGGAAATTTGCATATTTGTCAGAACATATATGTATCTTATATCATTGAGCTCTGTTCGTTTTTGCAAAATAAATTATAAATATATTAAAATTTTATTCCAAGTTATGGTAGTTTTTTTCTCTGGGATACGCCCCTAAAAATCTGCGCATTTCCGCAAAACGTCATCTTGACGTGACAACGGGAAGGCACGCTCCAACGTGCATTTAAATAATAATGGCGGAGCATGTCCTATCGCGTCTGAGATATCATTTTAAGACAGTAAATCTTCCAAAACTCTCATTAATAAACACTCCCTGAATAAAAAGAAATTACAGATGTTACCTGATGGCGCAGACATAATTTAAAAATACATACATAGCAACGTGTTTGCTCCGGGCTCTCGGCTAATGTTTCTTAGAAGCTATCTTGGCTAACAGAGTCCCTGACACCGGTCACGTCTGAGATATATCATTGTAAGACAGTAAATCTTCCAAAACTCTCATTAATAAACCCTCCCCGAATAAAAAGAAACTACAGATGTTACCTGATGGCGCAGACATAATTTAAAAATACATACATAGCAACGTGTTTGCTCCGGGCTCTCGGCTAATGTTTCTTAGAAGCTATCTTGGCTAACAGAGTCCCTGACACCGGTCACGTCTGAGATATATCATTGTAAGACAGTAAATCTTCCAAAACTCTCATTAATAAACCCTCCCCGAATAAAAAGAAACTACAGATGTTACCTGATGGCGCAGACATAATTTAAAAATACATACATAGCTACGTGGCCTGTATCGCGGCTATTGTGTTAGCTATCTGATTCGGCTAGCTTGTTAGCAGCGAACAAACATAATCTGCCGTGATAATTGGCTTTATACACTCAAAGTGTATAAAGTAAAACAACATGAACTCACGTAAAATAAATAGTTTATAATCTAAAACACTACACACCTCCGATTATGTTTACACAAAGACTTACTCATCTCCTGGACAGTCTTCCGATGGTCCCTGCGTTGTTTCGACATGGTAGCTCCTGTGGGACTTTCTTCTGTAGATTTTCTTTTAAAAATAGTAGGAATAGCATCCGGTTTTAAAAGTCTTCTGAATCTTACTGGTAATCCTAAAGATTCTTTTATACCAGGTGCTGAAAACAATCGGCAGTGAAATGGTCGCTGCAGACATACGACTCCTGGAACCCACCGGTCCTTGTCTGGTCCATTCTTGACGAAGTTTGTCATCTTTTGGAAATTTGTGAAGGCTCACTTGTTCACTGCTGATATTAGAACACACAAATGCGCTACAACGTGACGGCATTTTTCAAGTTACACAAATAAAAGAGGCGATCCTTCAGGAAATGAATCTGTATGGCAAGCAGTTAACACACCTAACAAACGGGCAAGGCTCTGCCTTCTTCCCGTTGTCACGTCACACTGATGTGTCACGTCACACTGATGACGTATTGCGGAAATGCGCGGAATTTTAGGGGCGTATCCCAGCAAGTACCAGAGAAAAAATTAGCATAATTTAGAATAAAATTTTAATATATTTATAATTTATTTTGCAAAAACGAACAGAGCTCAATGATATAAGATATATATGTTCTGAGAAATATGCAAATTTCCAACATCATGTCACAATACCTTTAAATTTCAAAGAACTACAACAGCCAGTCCTCCCATGCACGCTCGCTTCACTCAGTGCAGGCGGAGGAGCGCTGGAAAGCTAGCGCTCTGGCCACGATGAATGGATGGATGGCCGCCCAGACAAAATGAAGCTCTTCTGATCATTAATTGAACGCGTAATAAATGCAACGGGTCAGCAGTGACGCATAATAAATTTGACTTAAATGGCGATGTGACTTATATACAGGTAGTCCTCAACTTACGACGGAGTTCCGTTCCTGCGCTGCGTCTGGAGGGACTTATACGCTGGAAAATACGGTATTTATTTTAACAAACCAATAGGCAAGAAACTATGCAATACATCCCAATATACATGTACTGCCTTTGAACATGCACATTAGTAAGAGAAAGGTCAATGAAAAGCTGTAGTTTGTGTCTCCTGCTGGGCTGCCAGATAATAATAATAATAATAATAATAATAATAATAATAATGAATTCAATTTATAATGCACTTTTCATTAATAAAAATCTCAAAGTGCTATAAGAAATGATGTCATAGTCACTTTGACTGTATTTTGACCCAGACTCTCATGCGCTGAGTGAGACTGTTGTAGGATGAGGTTTGTGTTGTATTTGGTGAACATGTGCACAGAAAAGGCGGAGGTAAAAACATTTTCATGTTTATCAGGCAATGGAGTAATGGTCATGGAGTGTCAGCATGATCACAGATACAGCCCAACTAGTGATGCTCCTTGGACCTAGGGTGTTGCTGTTTTTGTTAATGCATGCTGGAGTAGCACAAAAACACTCCGCTCTCTGTTGTTGATGTAACTGTTGTAAGTGCAGAAAAACTTGTGACCTCAGCTGCCTGTAGTGCACGTGTGACTTCACCTGCAGAGTGTTTCACACCCCGCGGAGGGTTCCCCCAAACATCTCCACTTTGGAACATGGTTGGAAACCTCTGGTTCCATCGAACGAGTGCTGTTGTTGCGTACACAAACATCTGAACAACACTTCGTGTAAACAGGGGGCCTACGTTTGCTGTCAGGGAGTGACAGACACACAGGGGCGTGGTTACCATGGTGACCATAATGAGCTTCAGGCAGCAGCTTTAACCTCTGGTTTGATCTTGTTTCTTTTTACACTTTTTTACACAGTTCTTAAACCTAAATGTCTTTTTTTTACATTGCAAAGTTAATGTTGGAGTTTTGAGACCTTTTAAATGTTTCTGAAGAAACGTGCACGTTTGCTACTTTATTAATTAACAGGTGACGTCACAACTTCTATTAATCTGCTGTTTGAAGACGGTTTTTTTTTCAAATCTTTATTTATGACTACTTCAAATACAACAATGCAAGATACAGGTGGCCCCCGACTTACGACAGCCTCGACTTACGACGTTCCGACTTTACGAACGCGCTTACGAACAGTACTGTTGTAGCCTACAGTAAATAAAGCACAGGTATGTGTTTTTAGATGAAAGTGCGTTAGCTAACCGTTTGTAAATAAAGTTCTGTGCATGTTTATGAACCATGTACGCTTGTTCAGTCTCATGTTGATAAACAGGTGTGCAGCGCAGCATACATTTTCCGACTTATGGACAAAAATCCGGTTTTACGAATGTGGCGTTCGTAAAACCGGATTTTTGTCGTGTAATGTGTTCCGACTTACGAATTTTCTGGTTACAAATGGTGCGTAGGAACGGAACTCGTTCGTAAGTTGGGGACTACCTGTATACACACAAGAATATTGAACATATA
>JBBPBX010027296.1:5136-15532 GCA_038048925.1 Garcialebias charrua | reverse complement strand
ATATAAAATAATAATACAGTAATAATAATAATAATAAAAAATATTAAAAAAAGAAGAAAAGAAGGAAATAAATAATAATAAAATACAGAGATAAATAAATGCGAGTTAGAGAGTTAAATCGTATTCATTACAGATATTTTTGAAGACAAAGAAGTTTCCCTGTGTGCACCTGCCGCCGGTGACGTCATTCCATTACCTGGAATCCCCCGCGCAGCGCTTCCGGAGGGCGGGACTTCCCCCCCCCTCAAACACGCACACACTCACACACACACATACACACACCCTGCACATCCTCCTCACGCGCACGGTGCTCCAGCCGTACAGGGATCGAGTTCCGTCGTCAACACAGCGCGCGCTCATCACGGACACGGACCCCACGACTTGAAATTCCTGTTTGAATTAAACCGGACAGATCAAAGAGGAAGAGGAAGAGGAGGAGGAAGGTTTGTTTCTTGCTGCGGGACCGGCTCGGCTACATCCAGAGAGAACAGCGAGCCCGCACGGATTATTAACCCGGGACAGAGGACACTTCTTCCTGCGCGAGACAGAGCGGCGTCAAGTAACTTTGAAGCGCAGTGGGTTCCCTGAACGCACCACGACTACAATAAGCCATGCTGCGTTTCTCTCTGTGGTGAATCCACGCGTGTTCTGTGCGCGTTGTGGAGACGGGGAGCACTAACCTGTAGAACAACCAAACAAAAACACCTTTATTATTTTTATTATTTAAAAAAAATACACGTCACCGGGTCAACTTCTTCATTGTTACCGGGCCGTTTTCAGGCCGGACCACCACCCTGCAGGAGGACCAGGACGCACGACACCTCTGATGACAGGATGAGTCCCGGCGCGGTGCTGCTGGTTCTACTCCCGGCGTTCTGCCTTCTGCTCTCCGGCAACTGCGCGTCTCTGAGGGGACTTGGAGGTGAGTGCGACCAGAAAATATATTTAAAAAAAAAAAAGGGGGACATGCACATGCAACTTAACTTTTACTGGAGTTTGCATCTTCCTTTGTGTCGTTTAAGCATCAGAGTGTGCGCATGGCTCTTTTTTTGGATACATTCTCTGCAGCCTGGTTGGTTTTACGCGCTCCAAGCGCACAGACCTGCCTTCAGGTTTTGTTGCTTCTTGATGAACGGAGTAGGCTACAATTTTTTGCTTTATTATTTTTTTATTTTTTTATTTTTGAATGTCCAGAGGGCCAGACTTAGCTTTTTTTTTTTATTATAGATTTTTCTACCTGGATTATTGAGCATGCATCAGGGTATTCTGGCAACAGAAAGCAGGTGCCAGCCTGGTTCTCTCTCTAACCCTGACAACAAGTGCACAGCCTGCAGAAATCTTTGAGATCAGCTTTGGAATTTAAAGGGGGCAGTTCAATCAAATGAGTATTCTGCAGGATTATGAACAAATGCACAGCATGATTTTTATTTTATTTTTTTCATCAGACCTCCTCTGGGGTTGTCAAAGGTCAGGATCTGCAGGAGCTCATCATTGTCAGCAGAGCAGTGGTTGTGTTTCTGACTATATTCAACAGCATGGCAGTCACATTGAGGTTCAAATGGATGAGTACTGGTGGAAACAAACCTCTCTGTGTGCTGCAGAACAGGCTCCCTCTTTGTGCTCTGGCTGTCAGGGTCCTGTCTTTGGAGAAGCCTCAGATCTGTCACACAGGACTACAGTATTTCTCTGTGATCAGACATCAGTTTCTTTTTGATTCGTGTGTTAAAGTTGAATACTTTGCAGCAAAACTCCATCTGTGCTACAGTATCTTGTTCTTTCTCTGTTCAGCATGGCGGTGTTTACACCCAGCTGCAGCCAGAAAGCTTCAGAGGTTGCGTCACTCTGTCCATTGACCATCAGTCCCGGGTCACCTGACTGTGTTAATAGGCTTTGCCCCTCCGGCTGTACACACTGCAGCTTGCTGGGCCTTTAACTCTTCCGCACCATGCACATCCATGTCAGCACGCTGGAAGCTTTCTGTTGAACGTTTCTATTTGGATCCCTGTCGGTCAGATGCTGCCCTGGATGATAATGCAACAGTTTGTAATTTACTGTTTGAGTTAGGGCTGTAGTGATACAATAATCTCACGATACGATACACAATATTCTGCTCACAATACAATATATATTGCGATATTCAGCAAACGATACAATTCGATACACTTTTGCGATTTTCTGAAAGATTTTAGAGGGACAGAGTGATTTTGGTGACATTTTGTGACTGTTATAGACTTGGATTTAATTATTTTAACTGAAAACTGATTAAAAGGTGGCAGGTGATCCCACACACCCACTACACAGCTGCTTCAGACTGCTGCCATCAGGAAGGAGACTGAGGAGTCTCCAGGCTCGAACCAGCAGACTGAGAGACAGCTCTGTTCATCAGGCAGTCAGAATGCTAAACACTCTGCCTGCTCTGCCTCCCCTCCCATTTGAACTGCCTTAACACTAAAACTTTCTCACATATTATCACTCAACACAAAGTTTTTAACACTAGACTCTGTGTCACCAAACGGGTTTTCACTAAACTCTCGGTCATGTGCTCATACAGTTTGCACTACTTCTCATAATTGCACTAATGTCTGTATTACATCACTGCCTATAATCATAATACTGTTTACATTCTCTGTTTACATTTATTAATACTGTTTACTTTTATTACTACTGCTTACATGTAATTACTACTGTTTACATTTATTTACACTACTTTAATATCTACACCACTGCTGGTACATATACAGTGTGCTCTGAACGGTCTTATTTAGGGATGCCCAATGTGCCTTACTGCATATGCCACTTTTTGCCTCTACAACAACATCAACTACTACCTCATACATATACTGTGTACATTGACTCATTCGCTGCTTTGCCACTTTGCAAATGTCAATGCTAGAAACCTTTAGTTTATTTTAGTTATACTTTTTATACTCTTTTTTTATACCACTATGCAAAAAAAAAACAAAAAAAAAAAACACACAGGACAGTGTTAGTTTTACTATTTTTATGCTTATGTCTATTATTATATGTTTCAGTGTTTCAATGTTTAGATGTTTACTGTTGCACCGAGGGACTGAGAGAAACGCAATTTCGGTCCTGTGTATGTCCTGCACTGTACATATTGCAGATCTGACAATAAAGTTGACTTTGACTTTGACTTTGAAAAGCACCAACTACACAATACCTGGCTCTGGTTAGACATGGACACAGACATAAAGTTGACAGCTGGACAAAATGAATAAAAGAAGTGGTGAGAAAACATGTTTCTTTTAATTGAAACAGTAAAAACTGTAGCTTACATGCATTTGTAAAGTACGGTAGTGAGTTTAATCCATAAAGTTGCTATCCTTCTTCTTATTGAAGATAAAGTGCGCCCACACATCTGCTTTAAAGCAAGAGGGTGCTGGAACGATATTTGCCGCCATTACGCTGCCCGCACTTCTTCTGTGTAAATCAAGTATCTACTAGGCGGATAACTTGGCATAAATGCTCTACAGCGACACTAGTGGCTGGATGACCCAATCACTCTCCCAGTGAAGCAAGCAGTGAGTGAGCAGGGTGACAGTTGGATGTTACGATACTTGCGGATGAATATCTATTTTTTTCTAGGAAAGAAAAAATTGATATATACTGTATATTGCAAAATCGATATTACTACACAGCCCTAGTTTGAGTGAGTGCCAGCAAATTAATGGGAGCTCTTCAGTGTCTTCCTTAAAGAAAGCCATAAATGCACGCGTTACCGGTTTTCCCACAATACCGCCCAATTATCTGGTTTTGCCACCCGAATGAACCCAACAGTCCGGATCATTTTCATTCCTGGGTCTAAAGGTTTCTTGGGCTGCGACCATTGGCCATACAATGTCAAATTAGTTTCTGCGTTTGAGGTTTATTTTTTTGCTAAGTCCCTGTGAATATCGGCCCAGATTCTTACGAATTTTTACAAATCAGAGTCAGAGAGAATTTATTGTCATTTGCACCGCATGTAGTATATGTGTTGAAAACGAGATTATGTACACAGGGTCCCAGTTACATCCAACAACAAATGCAAGAGAAAAACAATAATAACATCTAGGATTAACTAAGAGAGACATCAGCTAGTAATACACTAAGCCCTAATGTAGTAGAAAAACATCATTATAAACAGCAGCACGAACATGAGTCATTATGAGCAGATGGTCACAGATGAACACAGCAACAAGAAACAGATCAGTATCAACATGATGTGACATTTTGCAGTGTTTATTCTTATTATTTATTTATTCATGAGTCTGACAGCCTCAGGGTAGAAGCTGTTCCTCAGTCTAGTGGTTCTACATTTGATGCTCCTCAACCTCCGTCCCGAGGGGAGTGGGGCAAAGAGTGAGTGTGCTGGGTGAGTGAGGTCTTTCATGATGCAGGTGGCTCTTTTCCTGCATCTGGAGGTGTAAATGTCTGTGATGGTGGGGAGACTGACTCCAACATCTTCTGTGCAGCCTTCACCACTCTCTGTAGAGCTTTCCTCTCTGCAACTGTGCAGCCTCCATGCCACACGTTGATGCTGGAGCACAGGACGCTCTCCACTGCACACCTGTAGAACGAGGTGAGGACTGAGCTTCTCAGACCAGCTCGTCTCAGCCGTCTGAGGAAGTAGAGTCAAATGTGTCAATCAGTGCAATTCCAATTGAAAATGCATGTTTTTCTCACAATTTTCTTTGCCTCCAATAGTCGCGACTTAGCGTGGAAAACAATAAGAACCAGTTTCTGTCAATTTATTGATCCGTACAGGATTGAACAGAAGTAATAAAAACTGATATAAAAAAATCTTCATGAATAATTTTATATTGGCCTTTAGGGTACTTTATTCTGAAAAAAAGATTTGTTTTTGTGTTGTCTTTGTCTGATGCTCGACAAATCAACCCTAAAAATAAGTAAAACAACAAACTTCACCAGATAATTTATTTCCCACCCTGAAATCCATGGGAATGCTCTCTTGTATAGCCTGGTTAAAACCAGACCCTTGTCCTTCACTTCACTTCGTACTAGGGTCTGGGACTTCTCCCATAGACAAGGATTTCTCCGGTAGATTTTTGATCGGACCAATCAGAGAACAGAAGGCAGAGTTTTGAACGACGCCGACTGACGTCGTCAGTTTGCCCTGCATAAAATGGCTGCCGGCACGAAGGAATTTTCAAGAAAACAAGGTAAAAAACTATTATTTCTTTGCTGAGAAAAAATATATTTCTTAGCTGACGTTATATCAGAAGGGTTCCTGAGCTTAACAGTTCCTAAATCAATTCACGAAATGGTCAAATCTGCTGGATTTAAATTGTTTCGGTTTGACATTTTCCAAACAGCCTCGGGTGCGCTACGAAAATAAATTATAAAAAATCGAATTTTATCTCAAATGTTTCATCCAGGCCAACAGTCAGTAAATTAGAGCCATATAATTACACACTGGTAGCAGAAAAAATATCCACCGAGTGGTTTCTGAGCTATTTATCTGAATGTTAGCCTGGACCTCGCCAGGCTAACTGGACTGGACAGGCTAACGTGACGTATGTTGCGCGGAGCTGCAACATACGTCACGGCCAAACGTTAACGATTGGGTAACCTCAGCAGAGGCCACGCCTCCAGCAAGAATCGGTTCTCTATGGAGAAAGTCCAGACCCTAGTACGAAGCGAAGTGAAGGACAAGGGTCTGGTTTTAACCAGGCTATCTCTTGTATAAAACTAGTCACTGATGACTGTTGTCTTGGATCAGTGGTTCCCAATCCTGGCCCTCGAGGGCCATTATCCTGCATGTTTTAGGTGTTTCCCTGCTTTGACACACCTGATTTGTATGAAACAGTGATTAAGTTTTTGAAGAACTTGAAGACCTGCTGAAGAGCAGGGAAACAACTAACACATGAGGATAGTGTTCCTCCAGGACCAGGATTTGGAACCACTGCTCCAGATGATGGAACGAGCTTCCAGACCATTTTTAAACAGACACTTTTATCACAGATCACCCTAACATGCATAACTTGAACTCACTTTTCACTTCTCCAACTCATTAACAATCATTTTAAATTGATCACTTTACATGTAAGCCCCAGGGCTTAATTTGAGCCAGATCCTTCCGGAACAGGATCCGGGAACTCTCTTATTTTGATGGGTTGCATTCTGGTAACTGTTTACTTGGATCTGATAACTCTCAGACTTACTAATAATAAAGTTATGAACAAATGTAACTGCCTTGAACAAATAACATTTATATTGGATATGTAAATGAAAATAATTACATAAACACTCATTTTAAACACAACCGCCACTTACAAGCTTCCTAATATCGCATAAGAGCTGCCCCTTCAAGTTTTCACTTCTACCCTTAAAAAAAATCTTCGCCCCTAAAAGTCTAAGGTCATCGCACATTTTTATTTAAAAAAACAACAACTCAAAAATATATGTAACCAGCACAACTAAATCACAACTCAGTTTGACAGTTTAAGTGAGTTATTAATAACATTTTGATTATTTATTAAAAGTGCAACAAGAAAAATGTCTGATGTGTGTTATTCACAATACAGGTAGTCTCAGGTTACGACGGTCTCGAGTTACGATGTTTCGTGGTTACGGCGCATCTCCCATTAAAAAATATATATTTTGAAAAGCAGAGTTACGCAGTTTCCGGTTTTACGTCGTAAACGTAGCAGCGGAGGAATACTGCACTGTACTCTCTAAAAAAGCTAAGTCTGGTCCTCTGGACATTCAAAAAGCAAAACAAAACTGTGCTGTGAACGCGGTTTTACGTCATAAACAAATAGAGAATACGGAGGATGGACCGAGCTGGATGGCGGTTTTTTTTTTCATTCATTCAACCTTTATTTAGTCAGGTAAATCTTTTGAACCTCATGGGCTCATTTACGAAAGCGACCTGCTAAAACTAAAGAACAATGAACAGCAGTGATAGAATTTCATTAAACAATAAACAAACAAACAATAAACAATAGAAAACAAAAGAGAAAAAAAAAAATTTTTTTTTAACAAAGTATCAAAAAACTAGCAAAACATTATAAGGTAGACATATAAAATCAAAGACAGGAACAAATCTGCATTGGTTTTTGCCAGGATTCCAACAGATTCTGAAAACCATTTAGAGAAGTCAAGGTCGAGAGCTTCAGATCTTTTTGTAAGATATTCCAGGAAGCAGGAGCGGAGTAGGAGAAGGCACTTTTTCCAAGTTCAACATTTTACATCGTAAACAAATGGAGAATACGGCCGATGGACGGAGGAATACAGCGTCACCAGCATCCCAGTAGGCCATTAACTCTTTTTTCCCTTCATTATGGCTCCCAAACGTTTGTGTTTTTGGATAATTATGTAGGGTACTGTGTTAGGATAGGCTAAGTGGTCCCTCTTGTAAATGAGTCCCCGTGGCTCAACGAGGCTAGCCTGTATAAATAAAGGTTGAATGAATGAAAAAGTGCTTGGTAATACAGTACTGTACATGTATATGGTGCAGTTTGTACGTATATTTCGACTTACGTCAAAAATCGGTGTACAACGCTGTATAGGAACAATCTACATCGTAAGTAGAGGACTACCTGTACATATCAAAACAACAGCGCTAATTTGTCAATATAACAGCGATCAAAATGTCAAAAAGACAGTCCAATTTACTTTCATAAAAAAAAGATTCTCATTGCCGTTAGTTAGACAACCGAGCATTGAAACACCTGAAGGTGTGGGGGAGAGTGCCGAGGTGTTTGACAGAAGTTTAAAACAGGTCTCTCTTGTAAACGAGTCCTCGTGACTCAATGAGACTAACCTGCATAAATAAAGGTTGAATGAATGAAGCGGAGCTGCTCTAGTCACACACAAGGGGAGAGCTGCTGTTGCTCTCTAAAATAGTTGTTGAAGAATGTTTAGGTAAACGTAGATGTTTAATAACTTTTAAGATACACCAAAAATGCAAGAAATTACATATATTTTATAAAAAAAATTCTGGGGGAGGACTCCCAGACCCCCACTTGCAACTACTTCCCGCACCCCCACCCGCTACATGTATTTGCATTCTAACATCGATCAGTTTACAAATTAAACCCTGCACAACCCTAAATGTTCTTCCTGATGAACCAGTTTCTTTTGGATTTTCATTTAAATGTCAAAGTTTTTGCAAGATCTACATCTACTGCTGACTTTCAGCTGCCAGTGAGCATCTTTGCAAGGGTGTGAGTTGCGGTGCGTGGCTCTGTGTTTGCTTAAGTGGCATTAAGACTGAAGAAAGCCTCTTACGTACGACACGTCGGCTGTTTTGGACATTTGGTCAGGTGACGACTCTGCTGAGCTTGGTTAGAATAGCAATTCAAGAAACGTCCTGCTTCCAGTTGTTCTAATGTTAGCTATGAAAATGTTAATATTCTGTCTCACATCACAAATATACCTTTTGTTATATATTTTGCTTCAGATTGAATTAGTTTTTTTACAACGTGTTTTTATCTTTTACGCTTTATCTGGCGTCTGACAACAATTGTTCAGTTAATTTTTATCATTAGCTTAAAGGCTGGTTCAGACTGTGTGGTTTTAAAGAAATGTAAAAGACTTGTAAATGTTATACTGTGCAAATTTGATAGTAACCCGTATCACACTGTCCATTGTCATATTTAACCCTCCTGCTGTCCTTGTGATCTACAAGGGCCTTGTGAGTCATTTTGACCCAAGGGCAGCAGTAGGGTTAATACAAGCCATAAATCCGTACGTCACATAATGCATTAGATTTTTCAGCCCAACAGAAAATGGAAATTAACATCTGTTGTTGACACTTATTACATTCAGACTCATAAAAAGGGATGGGAAGGCTGATAACAAGGACACAGCTGTGGACACACTTACGGCTTCCAGAAAGTTGTCGGTCGCAGTAGCTGTCGTCCTGTAATATTTTACCAGAACGTTTCTGACAACGCTGGATGTTTGCGTTGTTTTCTTTCGCCATGAAAGTGAAAATTTGGCTGTTTAGAAATCGGTCAAGCTGAATGACTCAAGCTCAATGAGTATTTTCTGATGATTTTGTCACATTAGATGTTTACTGAACATTTACAGTGTGAATCCAGCTAATGTCCAACTTTGGCAATGGTCAGTTTGGAGTAGAACATATATTATGATAATACAATATAAAGAATTAAAGTGTGTTTTGTGAGTAAGAGCAGAAATATCATATTATGGTATACAAAGCAGTTCCTAGATTTTAATTTTAATTTTATTGTTTTAGAGAAATCCAGGCAACCAGGCAACCGGTAAGCTAACCTAATACTGTACTGGTAATTTAAGGTTACAGAATTGTATGCACTCCTGTAGAATTTGTTCCTGTTTTGAATATCAAACGATGCAAAAAATGTGAATCAATAAGGAACCTAAAATTATTGTTTTAAATAAATGTTCCATTTGTTTACATTGTTGTTTATTCTTTTCAGCTTGTCAGTTACATAACTGAAACTAAATTCATGACCATTTCAATAGAAATTTTTTTACTGAATCGTAAATCATTTCTGAATCAAAAAAATGATTTTGAATCGAATCATGACACCAAAAATCAGAATGGAATCGATTCACCAGACACTGAGAGATTCGCACCCCCTACAAAGCACATTCAAGTCTTAAGTACGTGTTGGCTTTGGAAGTACACACATTGCTCAAACGAATATAATGTTCAGAAATGTTATGTGGATTAAATTCTCTATTTTTATTCTTTTAGGGCTATATTTTATCCGCAAGGAAATAAATTGTTTTACTGTTCAGTAACTTGTAAAAGAGTAAAAATTAAAAATTTAAATAAACTGATTTTTACCGCAAAACAACACAATATGCTATTTTGTTATAATCAACCCTTATGTCTAATTATTTGCTCTTTGACAGTTTATTGCTGTGGAATTTTGTGGCTAACGTTACTTTTCGTTTCATTTTCCAAAACTGATTCCTGTTGGTTTTCCGTCTTTTTGCGCAATATTTAGAACCGGATTTCCATTCTGTTCATCACCTTAGTTAATATATAGGTTTTTTTCAGCTAATGTTAGTCCAGTTCTTGATCAGTTCCATATTATTTGAGTCTAGTTTCCTTATTTTTTGTTCTTAAAACCAAGTTAAAGG
Organism: Garcialebias charrua; assembly: GCA_038048925.1. Lineage (NCBI taxonomy): Eukaryota > Metazoa > Chordata > Actinopteri > Cyprinodontiformes > Rivulidae > Garcialebias > Garcialebias charrua. Next base: position 5,431 of record JBBPBX010027296.1, on the reverse strand, counting down.
AGCTGTATGTAACTTTTCTAACAATATATTTTTAACATATTTCTTTACTCTGTCACTACCTCCTGACATACTGATTTTAGACAAGTAATCTCTGAAAAAAACTATTGTCCCCTTGCTTCTCTAAAAGCATTTCTAAAAAGCCACAGTGACCCACCGTTAACCAGCCAATAAAAACAGATTTTGTAACCAGCCAATAAAAACAGAGCTTGAATTTGAATCAGCCAATAAAAACAGAGCTTGAATTTGAATTTCAGCAGAGCAAGGGCAAGAGCAAGCCTCAGAGCCATATATGGCT
>JBBPBX010027295.1:20625-37391 GCA_038048925.1 Garcialebias charrua | reverse complement strand
CACCGGCATTCAGACACCGAGAGGAGACAGAATGTCAGAACTCTGGATAGATTCTTCAGGTCAGTAACAGAGTTTATCACTTTAAATTAGGGATGCACCGATCCACATTTCTTACTTCCGATCCGATACCGATACTTAAAACTGGGTATCGGCCGAGACCAATACTTTTCCGATCCGATGCCGTTCAGGTATATGAGGCTGTAATAAATTATTTCAGCCTCAGCCACTAATATTCACTTTAAAGCAAGGAGGAACCGGGGAGAACATGCAAACTCCACTCAGAAAGGCCCCCGGACCGGGATTTGAACCGGCAACCTTCTCGCTGAGAGGCAGCAGCTCTACCAGTTGTGCCACCGTGCTGCATTCCTAAGTGGATATTAGTGATTAAATGGCTATTCTGTTTTGTGTTGTCAATTCAAAGCTATTAATTATTTAGCTGTATTCATCATTTTTGATCACTTATACTTATCACTTCAGGCAGTCCTACTGCCCAGGAGGACCGAGAACCCTCTGACAGCAAGCTGGATCCAGGTGACAGATCAGTATCTGTGACCAGATTCCTCAGATTCGCTGCAGGAGATCCTTCCTGGCCCACAGCTATCAGCATCAACAACTCTTGAATGAAACCAGGATGATGAGCTATGACAACACTTAATTTCCCTTTGGAATTAAAAAAAATGTTTTTTAATTTAACAGAATATTTATCAATATTAATAATAAACTTCACAAAATTGTACTTTGAATCCATGTGTTTTTTTTAATTGTATATGACATCAGAATGTACAAAGTAATACAAAAAGAAAAAAATTGAGACATATATATTTTTTTTTTCTTCTTCTACAGAACAGTAGTTTTGGCACTGAAGGTGACCAGAAGCTTAAAGGTGCAGTCTGCAGTTTCTGTAGAACATCAGCACTTAGAAAAAAATTCAACAAGCAAAGCATTCTGATCCCTCCCCCTCAGAGCCATATATGGCTCTGCCCCCTTGTGGTCTGTTGAAATTCAAATTCAAGCTCTGTTTTTATTGGCTGATTCAAATTCAAGCTCGGTTTTTATTGGCTGGTTACAAACTTTGTTTTTATTGGCTGGAAAATGGCGGGTCACTTTTTCTTTTTAGAAATGCTTATTTACCACCTGGAGAAGCAAGGGGACAATATTTTTTTTAGTTTTTTTCAGAGATTACCTCTCTAACATCAATCTAGTGACAGAGTGAAGAAATATGTTAAAAATATATTGTTAGAAAAGTTACATATAGCAGCTTTAACGCCACAGTCTGAATCTATTCTTTTTAAATATATATATTGTAAGTGCAGAAGCTCTCACTAGTCTAGCCCCTTCAAGCTCTTTTTTACGCGACACATTTCTTCAAAAAAGGAGGTCTTGAATCCAGCGATTATATTTGTGTCTTTACTGAACTTAATAAAAATATACACAAAAAAAAGGCATACAGATTCAAAACAAATAGAAAGTGACGGTCAAAAGACTGTGTTACTCTTCGGGTGCCAGACTTCTACTGAATAAACGAATGCTTACGTCATATTTATACCCATTTCAACAGCCAATCAGAAGGCACCACGTCATAAGCTTCAACAGCATACAATTCCAAATGCTTATTTTTCTTCAAACAATAGAACCTGGCTGTAACTCACAGAATCAATTCAGGCAACAAAATAAACATTTCTTTTAAACTTAAATCCTTTATATGGCTCCTACATTTTCCGGCCCCTAATTGACTATGTATTAACATATCAATTACTAACTCAACTTAAATTGGAGCCATAAATATTTCAGTAACTTATCAAACAAAAGCTTGCTTAATTTGGTTACAAAACAGTCTCTTAATGAAAAATTTTATTCTCCATTCAGATGCTTCTGGAAGTCGTCCAGAGTCATCCAGTCCATGTTGAGGTCCATTCCAAGACTCAAAGTGGCTTGACTCTTGTCAGATTTGTCAGAGCTCTATGGTGGCTCCTGATTTTCATCACAGACCACGTAGAGTCTGGGCTCACTGTCCTCTCTCCTCTTCCTCCTATCATCAGCTGATATTTTCTTCTCCCAGCTTGGATGCTGCACGTCCTCAGGCCTCTCCTTTCGTTCTCTGAAATCATCTGTAGGTTGTGCTTTTCCCGTGCATTCCTCTTCTCGCTCATCACTGTCCAGGCTAAAGCCAGAACTATGGTCCAGTCTGGAAGCCTCTTGTTGCTTGGTCCTCTCTGTCTTGTTGTGGTCTGGTTTCTGAGTAGCAGACTTCTTAGCAGGCTTGGAAAACTTTTCACTCTTTCCTGTCAACTTTGTGGGCTTGCTGCTGCTTTTCTCTGCAGCAGGTGGATAAGTTGGTGACCTGCGAGGAGATCGATCTTTGGTTTCACAGTTTAGCAAAAACTTTTCAAACAGATTGGTTGAGCCACTAGCATCCTTCTTTGCTTTCTTTTTCTTTCCCTTTTTTCTTTTGTCTTTATGCTTTCCTGCCTCCTTTGCCTTCTCCTTTTTGTGTTTTTTCATATGAACAGGGTTGTCTTCATCTGAGTTGGCAAAACGTTTCTTTGTTTCACTCTTTTTCTTCTTGGGAGGAGAGGGAGGTGTTGGGACTCTGTCTTTTTCTTCATCCGTCTCTGGTGCCGGAAGGGGTCTCATGTCATCTTTCAGAGGCAGCTTGATGCAATAATGACCATCTGAGAGCTGTGCTGATGTAGTTACAGCATGCATGAACTGCTTATCCTGCTGAGATGGTTCTTGTTTGTCCTCATACTGTTGCTCTGGGAAATCTGCATTGTAATGCTTCACCAGCATGTCTTCAATGTTCAATACAGATATACGATTGACAAGAAAATCTTGTTTTTTAGTGACACATAAGTCCATAACTTGACATCTGCTGACTGGTCCATTTACCACCCAGCCCAGAGCTGTTTTCACAGCATATGGTCCATCATTCTGGCTGTTGATAATCTTCCACGGCTCCATAGCCTGGTGAGCATTAGCTCCAATGAGAAGTCCAATATTTGACTCTAGTCTGGGAAGATGAACTTGGTTCAGGTAAGGCCATCTCTCCAAATCTTGCTCTTTTGGTATATTACTTCTTGTTGCAGGGATGTCTGGTTGAGTGTACACATCTGGCAGCGTGATGAAGTCTTCTTCATCGAGACCACAGACCTCTAAATCTGTAAGAACATAACTACAGACTTTCTGTTCCTGTGCCATGGTGCGAAGAAGGATTTCTTTCTTTTTCCCACGAATATTTAACTTATTCGCAAGATCCTCGGTGCAAAAGGTTGCTGTGCTACCTTGATCCAGGAATGCATAAGTCTTAATGATCTTCCTGTTTTTCCTGTGTCTTATTTGTACAGGTACAATGGGAAGTATGCAGTCATTTTCTCCGGCCCCAGTGACTTCACTTTTACAACCAGCAGACACAAGAGCACTTGTAACTTCACTTGTGTTTTGTGGGTTGTCATCCACATTGTTTTCTTCTGACACAACATCCTGCTTCAACACATGTAGAATAGTGGGGTGCTTAAGAGAACAGTCCGAACATGAGGCCTTTTTTCTACAGTCTTTATATAGATGACCTGCAGTTAGACATCCAAAACAAAGACCTTGTGATTTCAGAAACTGTATTCTGTCTTTCGAAGGCTTTTCTTTAATTTTGTTGCAAACACTCAAAGCATGGCTGTTCTTACAGTAAAGACATGGGCTTTGAAAAGCACTTGTTTTGAATGATGAAGTTTCATCATGTTGACTCTTTGTTGCATCCTTTTCAGCAGGAGATATATTCACAGCAAAACTGCTTCTCTTTGAAAGGCCTTTAACTTGGTCAAATTTCTTTTGTGCCCCACTCTGACTACATGGAATGGCATCAAGAATATCTCCAAATAACGGATCATTGGCAATCTTTGCTTGTTGGTAGATGAACTCTACAAGATCAGGAAATTTGGCTGGTGTTCCTTTTCTTTCTTTAAAATTGTAAGCATGACTTCTCCACTTTTCTTTCAGTTTATATGGAAGTTTGCACAATATGCTTTTCATGTTTGTTGGGTTGTTCATTTCACACATGTAGTCCACATCGTTCAATGTGTTGGAACATCCAATCAGAAATAATGCAAATGTATTCAGCCCCTTTCTGTCTTCTGGTTTTATTTGAGGCCATTCCATAGCCTTTTTGATATATGCTGTGGAAATGGTTAACTCATCTCCATAGTGTCGATCAAGCAAAACTCTTGCTTCTCTATAAGCTCTGTCTGGCTTCATGTGCTCACAACTACGTACAAGTTCTAGCGGTTCTCCGCCTGTGAACTGTTCTAGATAATACAACCGATCTTGTTGGCTATCCGTTTGGTTCTCAATGGCATGCTCAAAGGCTCTTATGAAGGATCTGTAGGTAAGGGGGTCACCTGTAAATACTGGAATTTCTCTCTGAGGAAGTCGGGACAAGCCTTGCTGTTTTATGAGCATTTCAGTATGGTGATTTTGTTGCTGCAGAACCTGGAACAGATCAGCTGAAAAAGCATCAGAACACTGGACATGTGTTGGAGTGCTCTTTGATACAGGAGGGTTGAGATTTGCCTGTTGTCCATCCTCTGAGAATGTTTCTTGTTTTTCTGATTTGCCTGCAGAATGAACAGGCTCAGTTCTGAGTTTTGGAGCAGCTTGAAAAGAATCGACCTCAGACTTCTGAGCGTCTTCAAACTCTTCATACACCTTTAATTTTGCATCTGAAATAGCAAGTTCTGTTTCAATTTCTAGTTGCTCTATTCTAAATTTTAGACGAGCTTCTTCTTGTTGAATTGCTTCTTTCTTTTTCATAGCTGCTGCTCTTGCTAAGAGTGCTTCATGTTCTGCTTTAATTCTCAGCCGCGCTGAAGTTGTACTTGATCCTTGTGATGTACTACTTGCAACTGAGTTAGCCTTTGAAACACTGTTGTGTGGACCAACATCATCCTCTGGAGGGCATATTACATCGTGTATCCATTGTATAATGCTTTGTATGAAAAGTTTAAACTCAGAATGTCTATGCTGGAACACATCTTGGTCTTTGCATTTATCCTCTTCATTTAACAGTTCACACAGTTCTTCATTAATGTTTTTATACTCTCCCAGGCATTTGACAAAGTTTGGTAAAGATTCTTCATCTATAAAATCAATATTGCATTCATTTTGTTTCAATCTTTCAATGTTATTCTTCTCTTTTGTCAACTGTGAAAGTTTTCCTCTTCTGGCTACTTTTAATCTCATGAGTTTCTCATCAACAGCTTGTTCTGTGGGCTTTGGCTCCCTCTTCTGGCCAACGGCCGCAACTTCACCAACGTCTGACATCTTTTCCCGTTTACTTTACTTTTAAATCTTTACACACAAACTGTGAGCTTCCACAGCTTCTAACTCTTCTAAAAAGTTCACACAAACGTGTGTGAAAGAGTTCCTTTATGTGTAGATTTCTGTTTCACAGTTCACGGGGTTTATGGAGGTGCTGGCTCCGTTCGCCTGTTAGCTTAACCAACCGTTTTTTTGTTGCTTAGCAACCAACCTGAAGTTTCTGTTGCTCTCAACGGCGGCGCTTGCGGCTTTATTTTTCAACTCCAGCGGGGTCCTTGATGTAGTCGACTCTCAGATTGTCCATAAGTCCTCTTTCCTTTCTGTCTTGGTCTTGAAAGAGTCCTGAATGAGAGTCTTTGACTTGCTGTTCAGTCTTTTGACTTGATGTAAGTGCAGAAGCTCTCACTAGTCTAGCCCCTTCAAGCTCTTTTTTACGCGACACATTTCTTCAAAAAAGGAGGTCTTGAATCCAGCGATTATATTTGTGTCTTTACTGAACTTAATAAAAATATACACAAAAAAAAGGCATACAGATTCAAAACAAATAGAAAGTGACGGTCAAAAGACTGTGTTACTCTTCGGGTGCCAGACTTCTACTGAATAAACGAATGCTTACGTCCTATTTATACCCATTTCAACAGCCAATCAGAAGGCACCACGTCATAAGCTTCAACAGCATACAATTCCAAATGCTTATTTTTCTTCAAACAATAGAACCTGGCTGTAACTCACAGAATCAATTCAGGCAACAAAATAAACATTTCTTTTAAACTTAAATCCTTTATATGGCTCCTACAGGTGTCATAGCAGCAAGTGCTTCAATGAACATTGGGACTACCGGTACTGAGGCCTTGACTCTCCACAGCTTCTGTATTTCCTCTTTCAGCCCTTGGTATTTCTCCAGCTGTTCCTTCTTCCTGATATTACAGTCTCTTGGGATTGCTACATCTATGCCTCACAAGGTTGTGTGCTGCTCATCCCATTACTCTTCCCCCTTCTGATCCAGGACGTGCACCAAAGTACAGAACCGACAACATCATGAAGTTTGGGAATGATACAACTGTAGTCGGCCTCATCAGTAATAACAACGAAGCCAACTACAGAAATGAGGTAAGCCAACTGGTCCAGTGTTGTAAGGCTAATAACCTGATCATGAACCTGACAAAAATTAAGGAAATTGTGGATAACTTCAGAAGAGTACAGCAATAGCTTCCCTTCTGACCAGCAATAGTGCTGCTGTGGAAAGGGTGAGACAAATTCTTGGGAATACACATCACTGAGGATCTTTCCTGCTCCAATAACATCACATCGTTAACCAAAAAAGCCCAAACCTGCCTTTATGTCCTGCACAAATAGAACAGAGCAGGCGTTCCAGCAATCATTCTACTGGGGTACCATCAAGAGCATTCTCCATCACTGTGTGGTATGGAGGCTGCACCGTCTCCTGCCGTCAGTCTCCAGTGCATCGTAAATACAGCTAGCAAGATAACTGGCTCTGCTCTGGCCTCAAGACATTTACCAATCTGGTCTCAAATGAAGAAACATCTGCATTGCTTGGGACACCTCACACTCTCTTCAACCTGATTCTTTCAGGAAAAAGGTATCAGACCCACCAGGCGTGCTCCACGAATGCACTAGGGGTAGGCTGTCAAGATGTTGAACTCTGTACAGTTTTCCCATTTACATCCTCTGCCCCCTGCTTCTGGGGGCAGAGGATGGTGTGAATGAAAAACAAACAAACAAACAAACAAACAAACAAACAAAATAAAAACAAAAATGAACTGGAAGTCTGACTTTTATTGTATATAGGGAGTCCCCGACTTACGAACGAGTTCCGGACCTAAGGACCGTTCGTATGTCGATTTTGCCGTAAGTTGGAACTAGGGCTGGGCGATATGAGGAAAATATTATATCGCAATATTTTTTGGCTATATCACGATACACGATATATATCGCGATATCTCCAAAATCAATGAAAAAATGATTCAAAATTGATTAAAAAATGTCAACACTAAATTTGAACAAACTTAAATATTTTATTTTAACCATCAATTGCACACATAAATAAAAAGTACTTCAAGCAAAAAGGAAGAATACATAATTTAAACTTAAAAAGGTGCTCTTGTGCTTTTAACATTAAAAAAATATTAAATCAAAACAATTAAGGCCTTTAAAATACAAAAACAAAAGTGTAAACAGTGGCCATAAAATTTACTGACCCAGAACAGTCACAGGTAACAACTCTCAACTATTTGCATGTGCTAGTAATTTTTAACAACAAACCACAAAATGTGCACAAGTTTCAAACTGTGCCAAGTTCAGGCAATGTCTGCAAAACCTCTGAACAAGAACAGATTTATCACAGTACTGCAGTAAATGTGAGCCTCTGTGTACTGTATCCGGTTTTATTGTGAAAGGGTCAGGGGTTGTTTCCGGATTCACGAAGACGTTCTCTAAAGTTGCTCTACAAAGTGTCGCATTGAATCCTTGTGTAAAACACGACAGCCTCCACTCAGAAACGTGAACCGAGAGGTGGAGACATTATTAAATCAGCTGTATCGCTAAAGACACGGTCAGTCTCAGCTGTGGAAGAAGACGGCTAACGCGTTAGCCATCTTGTTAGCCGCTAAGGACCGTGTCTTTAGCGATAATGATAAAATGCTGATTTATTAATGTCTCCACCTCTCTCTGCGGTGCACGCATGACTAAGCTCAGACCCGTGGTTTGTTTTAAGGAAGCAGCAGCTGTAAAAACACTTGGTTCTGCCGTTCATGCTCCACTCCGCTGTTTAAATGGTGAAAAAGATTCGTAGTTCAGACCTTTCTTCGGGACTATTTTCAGCATCGTCTACAAAAACATTTTTTATGCCCTCATCTGACAATTTAATCCAAACTAGCTCAGAACATTGTTTTCCCCCCTCAGCAGCGTGCAGCGCTCTTCATATCTGCCGTGTTTACATGTTGTGCTGAAAGTCTCGCGCGCGGCTCCTGCAGCCTGCAGGAAGGAGGGGGGCGAGTGGGGGCCCGCGCGACAGCAGGAGGATCCTCGATATACACGATATAGCCCTTTTAACCATCGTACATTTAAAATATCGCGATACATCGAGTATATTCGATATATCGCCCACCCCTAGTTGGAACCCATAGCACATGTCGTTCGTAAGTCCGGATTTTTGCCATAAGTCGCGGCAATGACCGCTAACGCAGCACCGCACACCCGTTTATTGGCATGAGACTGAACAAGCGTACATACTGGTCCATAAACATGCACAGAACTTTTTTTACAAACACTTAGCTAACACATTACACCACACATTCATCCATAAACACATACCTGTACAGTATTTACTGTACAACAGTACTGTTCTGCACAGCACGTTCAATAAATTAAAAAAACTATAAAACAAAGTGCCTTAGTGTACAGTCCAGGAACTTTAAAAAGGTATTTTTCAGCACAGAAAATGCATAGAAAATAAAATGCTCTTGCTTTGATTGAATAATAATTGAATAGTTGACTTGCTCGCTCGCTTGGGGCCCATGTTGTAACAAAGTGCTAACAACAAACTCGCTAATAGTACAGTTCACTCGCTCTTCGATCGCCAAAACTCACCACGCGGCTCGGCTTCGCGCGTCCCTTTAAATACTTTTCAGAACCTGTATCCCTCCGCCTTTGTTTCGCCAGGTAAGGCTGTATACATCCGCTAAGGTAGTTTCACCTTGTCACTGCACCCCCCCTTCACCTGTTGTCGACCACCACAAAGTCTGACTGGCTAGCCATCACTTGTTTGTCAGTCGGGATATGGAGGTCCCACAGTATCTTAGCCCGTCCATCCTACACTAAACTTGTTGGAGTCTCCCACTGTGACTGTGGGACCTCCAGTCCATACTCAGCACAGATGTTCCTGTAAATTATTCACAATGGTCATGTATGCTATTCCAGATGTTCCTGTGCACTGTTCCAGATGCTATTGTGTACTGGTCCAGATGTTCCTGTGTACTGTTCAAAATGTTTCTGTTCACTGTACTGGATGTTCCTTTGCATTATTCCAATGTTCCTGTTCACTGTTCCAGATGGTTCTGTGCATTACTCCAGATGTTGCTGTTAACTGTTCCAGATGTTCCTGTGTATTATCCCAGATGTTCCTGTATACTGTTCCAGATGTTTCTGTTCACAGTTCCAGATGTTCCTGTGTATTATTCCAGCTGTTCCTGTTAACTGTTCCAGATGTTCATGTGTACTGTTCCTGTATATTATTCTAGATGATCCTGTTCACTGTTCCAGATGTCCCTGTGTACTGTTCCAGATGTTCCTGTGTATTATTCCAGCTGTTCCTGTTAACTGTTCCAGATGTTCATGTGTACTGTTCCTGTATATTATTCTAGATGATCCTGTTCACTGTTCCAGATGTCCCTGTGTACTGTTACAGATGTTCATGTGTACTGTTCCAGATGTTTCTGTTCCACATGTTTCTGTTCACTGTTCCAGCTACTTGGGTTTGGGGTTGCATGTATGCTTTGCCTGCCTGGATCTTACATCCTGCCATTATATAATTCAATTCATTTCAGTTTATTTATATACTGTAGCACCAACTCACAACAGAAGTCATCTCAGGACACTGTACAGAAACGTTCACATACATAAAAATCTGTTAATAGCATTTATCTATTACATATGTTATGTGTTATATGCTACATGTACTTCCAGTACAGATGTGTAAGTACACAACGTGGGTACGTACTCATAGTGTATACGTAATAACTCATAGAATATAGTATAAATGCACTCCCAGTGCATATGTAGACGTATTCTGAATACAAAGTATATAAGTAATGTAAAATTATTTTTTTCTAGTATGCAGTGTTTATGTACTCACATGTGTAAGTTTTCCTAGTGTACATTATATTAGTAATGCCAGTGTACTCAGTGCATATGCAGTGTGAGTACAGTATTCCTCCTAGTACACAGTACATATACAGTACAGTACTTCCTTAAAAACAAAACAATAACTCATTTCAGGAGTTCAGAACTCTGTGGTTCTGATGTGTGTGGAGATGGTTCTGAACCAGTTCGTTAAACCCTGAATAGAAACACGCACACACACATCCAGATGTGTCCTACTCCTGTGTGATGCAGCAGTCACAGGTTCGGTTCGGAATAACGGTCATCCGAGGGGGAGGAGACAGACCAGATAAAAGACACCGCCTGTTTGTTTCGACATCAGGATGGACCAGGTTCGGTCCAGAACTGCTCGGTCTGACCTCTGAAGGAAGGGGTCCGGTGTTGAGTGGAACCTGGACCAGCGGCCCGTGGGCCTCCGGTTCTCCTCTCTGCATTATATTCACGCATCCATCCTCACGCACACACACACCGAACCGAACTCTTACCGGACGGGTTGACCGCAGCTGGAGTCGCCATGTTTCCTCACCGAAACAAAGACTTTTAGAACCCGGATCGGTTCCGATGGAGCGGACGCACAAAACCAGCAGAGTCCCGCAGAGAACTGTCCTCAAGCTCAGTCCAGACACAGTCTCGGTACCAGATCCGACAGACCCACAGAAACCCACCCGGGTCCGAACCGAACTGATTTCTAATAACAGAAGAGGTTCTGTTAAATTATTCTAATGACAAGATGTCTGAATGGAAACACCGCGAGACTTTGGGTCTGCATGAATAATTCATGTTAAACACGATGGAGCTGAGAGACTGGACCCGACAGAACCGGGTCGGGTAGAAACCATGCAGGTCTACACTGACCCATCAGAACCGGGTCAGAGTTAAAAACCAGCACCACTGACCCATCAGAATCACTGGATTACAGAAACACAGAAAAGGCGATAGAGCTAGGCGAGATCTTAGTCGCCATCTTTCTAGGTGCTACGTGCATCGCTGATGACGTCAGTCCACAAACTGTCAGATTAACCCTGACAGAAGCAAACACCTTGTTGATGAGAAAACAAGACAGACAGAGTGTTGTGTAATGAGCCTCGCAGCAGGCCCAGTCATCACCACTACTGTGATAAAATTATAAAGATTATAACTAGTTACATCAGTCTGGTGAAGATTCTCTGTCATCCAGGACCTGATAAAATCAAAGAACGTTCAATACAGAAACAACTTGACTTTATTTGTAACAGAAGACGTTTTGCTCTTTATCCCAGGCGCTTTCTCAATTCAAAGAGCAGAGAGTGAGGTTCAGTTTTTAAAGGCTGAGATAAGATACACATACGTAGATTGACAAATCACACCTCACACCTAACAGTGGGGGTTTCTTAGGGTCTTTGTTAGTCTAATTCACAGACGAGGCTCCTCTGTTCTCATCAAGTGTGAAAATCGTCTGGGAATCAGTCCTAAGGCTGCATTATACGTTTTTGAAAGTTGGAATCTGAGACCTCCTCTGTTGAGGAAAGGTTTTTCTCGCTAACAACATCCCAGTACATTTCAAACCCAGCAGGACTCTCAGACAGAGGCTGGTCCACCCTAAGGACAAAACACCCAATACACAAACAGAGTGGTGTAGCAGTGGCGGCTCCTGAAATGTCCACGAGGGTGGGCTTTCTCCAAAATGAAAAAAAAAATTCCCACGTTCAAATATATACAGTATATATATATTTTAATCAAATGCAGATTAATTCAAGGTCAACAGAACAATTAAATGCTCAGTATGAGAAGAACCAATTTGACTCACTAAAACAACAAAGAACACACAAAAATATATATAAATAAATAAATAATATATAAATTATAGAAAGGAAAATAAGTGAGATTAAAACATTTCTGCATTTCTACTTGCAAGAGACTTTGTTTTCATTCTCCAGATCAATACAGTGTTAAGAAATAGTAAAACACCACCAGTGACATTTAGTATACAGTATAACATTATTAATGTTTGATCATTTTAATAAGCAAATTAAAATAAATGTAGCCATCAGAGTCCAGTAAAACACCACCAGTGACATTTAGTATATAAAATTATTAATGTTTGATCATTTTTTAAAGCAAATTAAAATCACATGTAGACACATGCACCAAGCAGTTATGTGGACACATGTAGCTGCAGCAGCAATAATGTGGACACATGCACCAAGCAGTTATGTGGATGCATGTAGCTGCAGCAGCAATAATGTGGACACATGCAGCAAGCAGTTATGTGGACACATGTAGCTGCAGCAGCAATAATGTGGACACAAGCAGTTATGTGGACACATGTAGCTGCAGCAGCAAAAATGTGGACACAAGCAGTTATGTGGACACACATGTAGCTGCAGCAGCATTAATGTAGACACATGCAGCAGCAATAATGTGGACACATGCACCAGGCAGTTATGTGGACACATGTAGCTGCAGCAGCAATCATGTGGACACATGCAGCATGCAGTTATGTGGACACATGTAGCTGCAGCAGCATTAATGTAGACACATGCAGCAGCAATAATGTGGACACATGCACCAGGCAGTTATGTGGACACATGTAGCTGCAGCAGCAATAATGTGGACACATGCACCAGGCAGTTATTTGGATACATGTAGCTGCAGCAGCAATAATGTAGACACATGTAGCAGCAATAATGTGGACACATGCACCAGGCAGTTATGTGGACACATGTAGCTGCAGCAGCAATCATGTGGACACATGCAGCATGCAGTTATGTGGACACATGTAGCTGCAGCAGCAATCATGTGGACACATGCAGCATGCAGTTATTTGGACACATGTAGCTGCAGAAGCAATAATGTGGACACATGCAGCAAGCAGTTATTTGGACACATGTAGCTGCAGCAGCAATAATGTGGACACATGCAGCAAGCAGTTATGTGGACACATGTAGCTGCAGCAGTAGTAATGTGGACACATGCAGCAACTGTAGTAAAGTGGACACATGTAGCTGCAACAAATAATGTGGACACATGCAGCAACTGTAGTAAAGTGGACACATGTAGCTGCAGCAGCAATAATGTGGACACATGCAGCATGCAGTAAAGTGGACACATGTAGCTGCAACAAATAATGTGGACACATGCAGCTGCTGCAGCAAAATATACACATGCAGCTGCAACAAATAATGTGGACACATGCAGCTGCTGCAGTAAAATGGACACATGTAGCTGCAACAAATAATGTGGACACATGCAGCTGCTGCAGTAAAGTGGACACATGTAGCTGCAACAAATAATGTGGACACATGCACCAGGCAGTAATGTGGACACATGTAGCAGCTGCAGTAAAATGGACACATGTAGCTGCAGCAGCATTAATGTGGACACATGCAGCAGCATTAATGTGGACACATGCAGCATGCAGTTATGTGGACACATAGAGCAGCATTAATGTGGACACATGCAGCAGCATTAATGTGGATGCAACATGCAGTTATGTGGACACATAGAGCAGCATTAATGTGGACACATGCAGCAGCATTAATGTGGATGCAACATGCAGTTATGTGGACACATAGAGCAGCATTAATGTGGACACATGCAGAAGCAGTAAGTGGACAAATGTAGTTGTAGCAGCAACAATGTGGACACATGCAGCATGCAGTTATGTGGACACATAGAGCAACATTAATGTGGACACATGCAGCAGCAGTAATGTGGACACATGCAGCAGCATTCATGTGGACAGTTGCACCAGGCAGTTATGTGGACACATGTAGCTGCAGCAGCATTAATGTGGACACATGCAGCATGCAGTTATGTGGACACATAGAACAGCATTAATGTGGACACATGCACCAGGCAGTTATGTGGACACATGTAGCTGCAGCAGCATTAATGTGGACACATGCAGCAAGCAGTTATATGGACACATGTAGCTGCATTATTGTGGACACATGCAACATGCAGTTATGTGGACACAAGTAGCTGCAGCAGCAATAATGTGGACACATGCAGTTATGTGGACACATGTAGCTGCAGCAGCAATAATGTGGACACATGCAGCAGGCAGTTATGTGGATGCATGTAGCTGCAGCAGCAATAATGTGGACACATGCAGCGTGCAGTTATGTGGACACATGTAGCTGCAGCAGCATTAATGTGGACACATGCAGCGTGCAGTTATGTGGACACATGCAGCATGCGGTTATGTGGACACATGTAGCTGCAGCAGCAATAATGTGGACACATGCAGCAGGCAGTTATATGGACACATGTAGCTGCATTATTGTGGACACATGCAACATGCAGTTATGTGGACACATGTAGCTGCAGCAGCAATAATGTGGACACATGCAGCAGGCAGTTATGTGGATGCATGTAGCTGCAGCAGCATTAATGTGGACACACGCAGCGTGCAGTTATGTGGACACATGCAGCATGCGGTTATGTGGACACATGTAGCTGCAGCAGCAATAATGTGGACACATGCAGCAAGCAGTTATATGGACACATGTAGCTGCATTATTGTGGACACATGCAACATGCAGTTATGTGGACACATGTAGCTGCAGCAGCAATAATGTGGACACATGCAGCAGGCAGTTATGTGGATGCATGTAGCTGCAGCAGCAATAATGTGGACACATGCAGCGTGCAGTTATGTGGACACATGTAGCTGCAGCAGCATTAATGTGGACACATGCAGCGTGCAGTTATGTGGACACATGCAGCATGCGGTTATGTGGACACATGTAGCTGCAGCAGCAATAATGTGGACACATGCAGCAGGCAGTTATGTGGATGCATGTAGCTGCAGCAGCAATAATGTGGACACATGCACCAGGCAGTTATGTGGACACATGTAGCTGTAGCAGCAATAATGTGGACACATGCAGCATGCAGTTATGTGGACACATGTAGCTGCAGCAGCAATAATGTGGACACATGCAGCAGCATTAATGTGGACACATGCAGCGTGCAGTTATGTGGACACATGCAGCGTGCAGTTATGTGGACACATGTAGCTGCAGCAGCAATAATGTGGACACATGCAGCATGCAGTTATGTGGACACATGTAGCTGCAGCAGCAATAATGTGGACACATGCAGCAGCATTAATGTGGACACATGCAGCGTGCAGTTATGTGGACACATGCAGCGTGCAGTTATGTGGACACATGTAGCTGCAGCAGCAATAATGTGGACACATGCAGCAGCAATAATGTGGACACATGTAGCAGCAATAATGTGGACACATGCAGCGTGCAGTTATGTGGACACATAGAGCAGCATTAATGTGGACACATGCAGCAACTGCAGTAAAGTGGACACATAGCTGCAGAAGCAATAATGTGGACACATGCACCAGACAGTTATGTGGACACATGTAGCTGCATCAGCAATAATGTGGACACATGCAGCAAGCAGTTATGTGGACACATGTAGCTGCAGCAGCAAGAATGTGGACACATGCAGCAAGCATTTATGTGGACGCATGTAGCTGCAGCAGCAATAATGTGGACACATGCAGCAAGCAGTTATGTGGACACAAGTAGCTGCAGCAGCAGCAATAATGTGGACACATGCACCAGGCAGTTATGTGGACACATGTAGCTGCATCAGCAATAATGTGGACACATGCACCAGACAGTTATGTGGACACATGTAGCTGCATCAGCAATAATGTGGACACATGCACCATGCAGTTATGTGGACACATGTAGCTGCAGCAGCAAGAATGTGGACACATGCAGCAAGCAGTATGTAGCTGCAGCAGCATTAATGTGGACACATGTAGCTGCAGCAGCATTAATGTAGACACATGCACCAGGCAGTTATGTGGACACATGTAGCTGCATCAGCAATAATGTGGACACATGCACCAGGCAGTTATGTGGACGCATGTAGCTGCAGCAGCAATAATGTGGACACATGTAGCTGCAGCAGCAATAATGTGGACACATGCAGCAAGCAGTTATGTGGACACATGTAGCTGCAGCAGCAATAATGTGGACACAAGCAGTTATGTGGACACATGTAGCTGCAGCAGCATTAATGTAGACACATGCAGCAGCAATAATGTGGACACATGCACCAGGCAGTTATTTGGACACATGTAGCTGCAGCAGCAATAATGTAGACACATGCAGCAGCAATAATGTGGACACATGCACCAGGCAGTTATGTGGACACATGTAGCTGCAGCAGCAATCATGTGGACACATGCAGCATGCAGTTATGTGGACACATGTAGCTGCAGCAGCAATCATGTGGACACATGCACCAGGCAGTTATGTGGACACATGTAGCTGCAGCAGTAGTAATGTGGACACATGTAGCAGCTGCAGTAAAATGGACATATGCAGCTGCAGCAGCAGTAATGTGGACACACAACTGCAGCAGCAGCAGCAGTTTCCTCTGTGAGATGGAGGCAGGATGTGTGCAGCTCTCTGCACTCGCTGCAGTCTGTGGGGCTCAGGATGCAGAAAGGTGATGTTGCATCAATGGGGGACTTTTCCCCTCCACTCTCCATCTATCTGGAACATTGTTGTTTTTTGTCCTAATCCTGCTACTTCGGAGCT